>CANUEP010056561.1:0-44559 GCA_947857235.1 Jatropha podagrica | reverse complement strand
TGAGATTTTGGAGTAGAAAATGGAAGAAGAAGAAGAAGAAAGAAAGAAAGTTGGTGTGGAACAGGACGAAGAAGAAAGAGAAGAGAGAGAAAATGTCTCTTGATGAGTGGTTATCCATAAGAGGCAAAGTCAAACTTTGCTTCCTCATTTTATGCCAAATCAAAGGGTATGATCAAGTCCTTAATAATTTCATTTAATGGTTCTAAATATTTATCAAATAATTCACTTTCAAACATTATTTAACTCCATAAATTAATTAACTTAACTCCACAAAAATAATTTCTCATTTATTCTTTAATATATCACACTAAAAATAATATTCATAAGTTGCCGCAATTCTCCAAAAATATTCATGAAATATTTTTTACTCATTAAATCATGCAAACATGCTCCAAAAATATTAAATAGAATATTAGACACATGTAGTAATTTTTCCAGACCGAAATAATATCAAGTCCTGAACCGATGGTACTATTCACAGACCTGTAATCATTATTTATGACACCGAAAAATCAGACTGTTATAGAATCAAATTCATTGGATATCTCAAACTCTTTTTATCACAAAAAAAATTTATTATCACCGAGTCATTTTGGGGAGAAAATTGAGCATTTGCACTTCTTCTGAGGTTTGAGCTTGCCTTTAATGAGGCACTTGGCGGTTATCAATTTTTATAAACTTCAGGTTGTAAATTAATATTCATATAGCTATATCTTTTGGATGAATTCATTAAAGTCATAAAATATTTTTGGTGATTCATATGATGGATGAATTAATCTGCAAATCACTTTTGCAAATTTAAGAAAATAGTAATAAATTTAAACTTTACATGATGATGGCATAATAATTAATTTTTTAGTGAGAATAAACTAAGCTTGAAAATTTGGTTAGATAAAATAATTTAGTTTTTCAATAAATATCCATGTAAAGGATTCAAGAATTGTTTGCACCATTATTAATCAAAATGGCCTCAATTGATGATGCCAATTAATAAAATTATTAGGATATGCAAAATTTCAGTTTACAAACGTAATCATTTCAATGCTTAATGGTACCCTTGACAAAAATCTTCATTTGTTCTTTAACATTAGGCCTATTCCTCATTTTAATGCGTTACCATGCCACCTTGTCAAGTAATTAACAAAATATTCGTCATGTTTATGGTGATTGGTTTCTAGATCCCTCAATGTCACATCCAACTGAGTAATATATTTATACTATTTTGTGAACTTATACGACAGTTCATCCTAATATTTTTTTTTTACTGTTTATTTACAGTAGCCTTGGATAATGACAGAGGAAATAATCTCAGAATTTTAGATTCACAATGAAGTAGCACCCATCATTGCAACATATTGTCTTAAATATGTTCTCAGATCACTTATACCATCAAAGTTTGTAAAATCTTGCATCTTAAAAGATTTATGTTTCACCATCCCTACTCTTGAAGTCATCTAAGTTAGCAGAGGGACCAAATCTTTATCTTTTAGTATGAGTTGAAAATTTTCAAATTACTTGGCTAAAATCTCAATTTTATCGATTTGAGCCGAAGGTTGGGTCAAATTTTTAGCTCTTGCAAATTGCTTCTCTTTCTTGAACTTTTCTTGTAATTATTCTTCATTTTGTTTATAACAATCTGTTTATTTAGTGTCTTTTTCAGTGCCGGTAATATTGATTTACCAGTATGTGAATAGTACCATCAGTCTGAAACTTGATATTATTTCGGTCTGAAAAAATTACTACGTGTGCCTAATATTTTATTTAATATCTTTGGAGCATGTTTGCATGATTTAGGTGGGTAGAAAATATTTCATGAATATTTTTAGAGAATTAAGGTATTTAATGAATAGTGAATTTTAGTGTAGTATGTTAAGAAATAATTGGAAAATTATTTTTGTGAAATTAATTTAATTAATTGGTGGAGTTAGATAATAATTAGAAGAGAATTATTAGAGGAATATATAGAGCCATTGGATGAGAATACTAAGGATTTGATCATGGCCATTCATTTGGCATAAAAGAGAGAAGTCAAGTTTGACTTTTCTACTTAAAAATGACAACTGATCAACACTATTCACCCTTCTTCTCCACACCTCCAACGCCACTTTCTTCTTTCCTCTTCTCTCATTTTCTTCATTTTCTTTCCATTTCTCTACCTCTAAATTCTACCAAATCACTTAATTAAGCCTTGAATTAGTAAGTAGACACTAAGACCTAAGCTATGAACTAGAAATTGGAGTTTAAAAGCAAAGGAAATTGGTGTTGCCATTGAAGCAAGTAAGTTGTGGTTTTTAAGTTTTGTGATTTAATGAGTAGAATTCAAGGATTATGCATGTAATTGATGCATTAAGTAATGCTCCATTCATTTCTTCGGTTAATTTTGATTTTTATGTGCATTTTTTCTATTTTAAAGAAGTTGGTGAACCCTCTCTAAAAGGGAAGGAGAAAGCCAAAGAGTGAGACTCTCCAAGCTTCTCTTAGCTTCTTTAAGAGATTAGTGCACTATTATTTCAATTCCCCTTTCATTTTCTTTAAGTTTCAATATTTAGGTTTTTGAATGATTTTTAGTTCTTGTTGATTTTATTGGGGAATTGCTTAATTGATTGTTTATACATTCTTTTCCATATATTCTAAGCTTGATGAAATGCTTGAGTGGGGAAAAGAACCATATCCTCTTCTTTTCCCATGGATGGTCAAACCTCTTTAGGAGGAAGGGCCTTGGGTTTTGCTTCAAGCTTTGGTTTCTTTTAGTTTTAATGTGTTTTTGAATGATTTTCTAGTGGGGTGGAGTGTTTAATTGAAAGGGAAACAACTCCTTTCCTACCACACTAAGAATGCTGAATCACTCAAGGTGAAGGGCCCTTGGTTGTTTTGGGTTTTCATGCTTGAATTGAACTTTAATGAGTTTATTAATAAGTAATTTGGTGGTGGTTAAAACCTCTTCTTTGAATTTTAGTGTTTAAGCATTTTATGAAGACTTAAAGAAGGTTTGAAATGTATAAAAATGGGTTTTATGGTTATTTGTCTTAAGTAGTGAATTTAATGGTTTTGAGTAGTGATTTTAAGTTGGTAATTAAGACTTTTAATGGAGGAAGCCATTCCTCCTTTCTTTTCAATAAGAGGTCGAACCTCCTTTTGCGAATAAGGCATGTTTTGTTTTCTTTAAATGTTGATTTTAAGATATTTCAAGCTATGTATATAGAGGTATTTTGGAAGTAAGGTTTTTGTTTGAAATATGAAGTGATTTTGTTGAATTTTACAAGTTGTAAGTTAAGGAATTTTAAAATAATAAGAACTAAGTTAAGAGGTATTTTGCTAAGGAACCATTTATAAGAAATAAGATCATTTGTGAAGGAATGAATTTATTTTGGGCTCTACTATGCATGATTGAAATGTAGTATGATGAGATTGATTTCGATATGTGAACATGTTCGGGTTATCAGCCCATTCTGTTATGTGGAGCTATGATCATATGCTAGGGTTATCGGCCCTTATAAATAGGCGGACGTGCTTATTATGTGATGGGGGTGGCGCTTCCACAGGCCAAGATTGTGTGATGGGGGTGGCTCTTTCACAGGCCACGATGGAATTTGCTTACGTTCATTCTATATTAGTACGAGCCTTAATTAAGAATGGAATTTTAATTTGCTATAAAGAAACGAAGATACATTTGTATTTACGAACTTCTATATGATTTTTGAAATATTTAAATTTAATTAGTATGACTTTGGTATTTAATTTATATATATTGATTTGAGTATTTTAAAGCGTATTTAAGACTTGTTATTTTTGTTAGTCTTTGGTTATTTTAATTGATAATTATTTAGCACCACTGAGTTTTTCACTCAGCGCGTTGATTTTTATCACGCGCAGGTTAAGAGCGGTGGACGCTACCCGAAGACTGGAGGAGTAGCATTAGAGTCGGAATATTATCTGTGGATAGGACATGTAGTAGTTTGTGGTTTTTGGCTTGTATATGATTAAGGTTGTATATATTAAATTTGTAAATTTATTAAGAGTTGTGATTAATTAAGTAATAACATCTTATTATATTTATGGTCTACGATTGTTGATTATTTAATCTGCTGAATGAATGTTATAATATCATGATAAAACCTAAAATAATTGATGGATATTTAGAAGTGCTTGGGATTTGTTGTTTTGAATTGGAGTTTTGGGCTTTGGAGAATTTATATTGGAAGTATATATGTTTTCTTTGTGTGGCAAGTTAATTTTTAGGGGAAACTCTTGTGAATTTTTTGTAGAAAATTTCCTTAAATATTATTTTTAAATTTTAATTACTTGTCTCCGTATGAAAACTTAGCCACTTCTAATATATGATCCAGAGTAATAAGTGAGATAAGACGGTGCTCCGGTACCAAATGTGGCATCCGTCATCTAGTCCTCTAGATTGGGCGGCGGGTGTTACTTTGTCACTCCTCCATTTCCTCTTCTTATTGCAAATTAGAGACTTGCTTTTTTATCTCTACTAATAGATCGTCTCTTTCTTGATTGGTAACATGCTTACTTTGATTAAACTACCTCAATTTGTCATTCATTGAGAGATTTTTCTTACACAGTTGCTAGCTTAGATTGTAAGAAACTATTCATCATTTCTTTTAATCGCTCAAGTGTCATCTCCTTGGTCCTTGGTTAGGGGTATCCTAATATGAACTTGGAAGCAAGCTAAATGGGCTTAAGCTTGGCTTGGATATGGATAATGGTGAATGTGCTCGCATTGTGAAACAATTAAGACTGGCATTTGCTATTTGTTTGAGAAATTATAGTGAGTTTGATCTTGAGTTTGATTTTTGGAGTTGATTATTGGCATCTTTTGATGTTTGAGCATGGCTTTAATAAGGCACCTAGTGGTTATCAATTTATGCTTACGTCATCTCAACTGTTCAAGTAACTGCTTGGGTAACTTCTGCCCATCATGCATCGTGTGAGCAGTTACTTGATCTCTTCCGTTAATCATCCCCTATTAACTCTTGTTAACTCTCAATGCATTTTTTTATTGTAACCAGAGTATCCACCGTCGGACACAATGGCTAATCCCCTCGCTGGCTTGCACACATCTCTTAGAGTGGGACAGCTGACCCGGAGATTTAAAGCTGCTCCATTCCCAACTCTCAATGCATTTATTTAGCTATTAATTAATTAATAATGGGCTTCTAATAGTTTAAAGGTCAATTAACTACTTAAGCCTAAATAAATCGAAAAATCACAAGTGAAACCCATAACAGAAAAATAATTAAAATATGGCTTAAACAATTGCCTCTCATGCATGAGTTTGGTTGAATAGGTCATTCTCAATGTATTTGAATCCATTTAAAACTCCAATAATTTAAAATCTAAACAAACTCAATCTTAACTCAACCACTAAATATTTTGGAATTTTTAAACTTTATCTATAATTGTAACTATTCCCAATATTTAAAACAAAATCCATTTCAATTTTTTTTTTATATTTTACTAATAAAGATAAAACATATTAAAATCGAAAGATTTGATTTTCCACCGTCCATCTAATTTCCACTTCTTTTCTTGGCTTTCCATCAATCATTTAGTCACCCTAACTATGGCTGACACAAAACCATTGCTTTGTTGTTTTCACCTTTGTCTAAGTAATTTTACAACAACTTCATCTCTCCATATTAGTTGCCTGAAAAAGCCATTGCTAACTTAGCTTTGTTTTATTGTGCTTCTCATCCATCAATCTAAATGTAATAGGTCACTTTTCACTTTTTTTCTTCTTTTTCTTCTTCCTTTTTTAAATAAAAAATTGAGGAATATTTAATATATACAAATAAGTACAAATTTATTAAAAATTATTATTATTACTTTAATTTAAACTTAATTTTTTTGCAGGATCGAAATGGGCTAAAAAGATTAAAGAGGAAGTGACGAAGCAAATTGATGCAAGATTCTTAGAGTGGTTTACTATCCAAAATGGTTAGCAAACATCGTTCCAATTCCTAAGAAGGATTGACGAGTGAGCATGTGTGTGGATTATCGTGACTTGAATAAAGCATCACTGAAGGATGATTTCCTCTTTCTCATATTGATATTGTAATAGACAGCGCAACTATGATGGGATGCTATTCCATTATGGATGGATTCTCAGGTTATAATCAGATTCTCATGAAACTATTGGATAAGGTCAAAACAACTTTTGTCACTGAATTTGGAACTTTCTACTATCGGGTAATGTCCTTTAGCCTGAACAAGACCAGAGGTACTTATCAGAGGATGGCTGCTATATTATTTTATGACATTATCCATAAGGAGTTAGAAGTCTACATTGATGATATGATTTTCATGACTAAGACACTGAAAGAGCATCCAGGAGATCTAGAGCGATTAATGGACA
Organism: Jatropha podagrica; assembly: GCA_947857235.1. NCBI lineage: Eukaryota > Viridiplantae > Streptophyta > Magnoliopsida > Malpighiales > Euphorbiaceae > Jatropha > Jatropha podagrica. The sequence continues at coordinate 38,186 of CANUEP010056561.1, read as the reverse complement.
AAGTAATCAAGTATTAACTACGGTTGAACCTGAAGAAATGTGTATTTGGGGAACTTTAGGTGAGGAGCTAAGATTCATCGTTGGTTTGAAAGCGATAAAGATTGATCTAGACAAGATTAAGACAATCCAAGAGATGGAGTTACCTAAGATGGAGTAGCAAGTGAGAAGTTTTCAAGAGATGGAGTCGCATAAGACAGAGTAGCAAGTGAGAAGTTTTCTAAGTAAAATTCAGTATATCAGCAGGTTCATATCAAAATTGTCTATCATATGTGATCCAACCTTCAAGCTACTACGGAAAGATCAACTAGTTAAGTGGAACGATGATTGCTAGATAGCTTTCGATAAGATCATGGACTACTTGTTGAGTCCACCATTTTTATGCCCACCAACGCTAGGGAATCCATTAATCTTATTTTTGACAATGGAAGATGCCAAAATTGGTGCCATGTTAGAAGAAGCTGATGAAGCTGGTGTTGAGAAGGTCATTTACTACTTAAGTAAGAAGCTTCTTCCAAATGAGCAGAAATATAACTTGATCGAAAGAACTCGTTTAGCAATATTTTGGATAAGCAGAAAACTTCATCATTACTTTCTGCCTTATAAGGTTATAGCGACTTCAAGAATGGATCCAGTCAGGTACTTATATGTAACACTAGGAGAAACTAGCGAGATGGTTGATCCTACTATCTGAGTTTGATATTGAATATGGCATGAGGAGGATCGTCAAAGAATGAGCAGCTATAGATCAGCACATCCAGTCAAAGATGATGACTAGTAGGAAACTGATTTTCCCGATGAAAATTTGAGTTGAATAGAAAGAAAAGATGGAAGCTCTACTTTGATGTGTCGGCTCATAGTAAAGGAGTCAAAGTAGGCATCTTATTAGAATCTCCACAGGGTGAAGTTATCCCGATGCTGAAAAGGTTGTGATTTGTAGTTACAAATAACATGGCATAATATGAAGCTTATTTATTCAAATTAGAAGGTTTGATTATTGTCAAGGTTGAAGAATTTGAAGTCATCGATGATTCAAAGTTGGTAATCAAGTATGCTAATGGAAAATGGGAAGTAAAGGAAGATAGGTTGAATCCCTAAATTGACTACCTGCAAGTTATTATTCAAAACTTTACAAGAGTAACCCTCACACGCACTAGTAGAGTGAATAGCTGAGTTCTAGATGCTTTAGCAAACTTAGCATTAGCCTCAGAAGAGAACTAATCAATGCTTAAGAAGCCTTTTATAATGTCCTCGAGTAGCATCCCCTATTATGAAGGAGAACAAATTATGGATATTGAGGAAGGGGACCAAGCATAACTTCATGATATTCTGCAATCGATGATGGAGAGAGTTTTTCCTAATTCAGCTGCTAGAGATGATAGACAAGCCTTATGATATTTGGCATTATAGTTTACAATGTTAGATGATTAGCTTTATAAGAGAACGCTAGATGGGACATTGTTAAGATGTGTGTCAAAGAAAGAAGCTAAGGAAATAATGGAATAGATCCACGCAAGTGTTTGCAGTTCCCACATGAGCGGGAAAGCTTTAAAAAAGGATTCTTACGCAAGGATTCTTTTAGTCAATAATAGAAAGGACTGTCTTTCTTTCGTGAAAAGGTGCTTCGAGTGTCAGATTCATGGAGCCTTGAGTATCATTCCACATTCTGAACTAAATCCTTCTATTTCACTGTGTCCATTTAAAGCTTAGGGAATATATATCATTGGCAAAATCTCACCTTCTGCTTCAAGTGGACATCAATTCATAGTGTTGGTAGTGGTATATTTCTCAAGACGGTTAGAAACAAAATCTTTCAAGAACATCAGGACCAAGAAAATGGCCAAATTCATTATAAAGAATCTTATTTGCAGATATTGGATCCCCCATCATATACTGACAGATAATAGAGTTCAATTTTAAGTAGAAGGAAGATATTGTTAGTGAAATATGGAATTGAGCATCATACGTCTTCACCATATCAACCACATGCAAATGGGGCAGTAGAAGTCACAAACAAGAATGTCAAGAAGATGCTGAGGAAAATGGCTGAGAATTATCACGATTGGGCTAGTAACTTGCAATATTCTTTATGGGTTTACAAGACCACCGCCAAGTCTCTAAATGGGGTAACTGACTGAGATAGAAGTGCAGTCTTTATGCATAATGATGGAATCCAAAATTCCAGAATGTCAATGGGCTGAAAGTCATTATCAAGAATTAGCTCTCCTGGATGGAAAGAGGCTCAATGCTCGATGTATGCATCAATTGTACAAAAAGAGAATGGCTAGGAACTTTAATAAAAGAGTTAATCTGAAGCTACTCAGCATCAGAGATTTGGTCCTAAAACAGATAAGGCCAAACATTCATGACCCGAAAGGAAAATTCAAGCCTAATTGGAAAGGTCCATTTATGATCAAGAAAATGTTTTCAAAGGGTGTAATGAAGCTATCTAACATGGAAGGCAACGAGTTTACAAAACCAGTAAACTAGAATAGGTTGAAGAAATTCTATGTATAAAATGAAACATTTATGGCAAAGCCCAATTAATAAAATTCACTTTTTTGTTATTATTAACTTTAAAATTTATCAAGTTAAGTTTCGTTGAAATGCAACTGATGTGAATTTACATTATTGACATGTAATAGTAGGAAATATCTTAAACATTTTCAAGAAAAAGGTATTTCATTTATAAAAAGTGCATACCTTCATATAATTGCACTATTGATAATTTTCTCGTACATATTAGTAAAAAATTAGAATAAGAACACCTATCTTCCAAATCCTAACAGATATCTAGCAGTTAGAAGATGAGCCGATTTGGACTCCGCAACGACTTCAGAATAAGCGTGCAACCATAAGCGCTATAGATTGGAGGAGGAAGTGTCAACTGCATCAAAAATGAAGACAATGGTATGACTAGACCAAGTGGTAATAAAGTGAGACAGAAATCGTTGGGTGATTAGTCCACCCTTGAACTGTGCATACTGGGGATAGCCTGATGTCGGCCGTACTACCTAGCCATGTGACTTGGGTAATAAGCGATAACCACAGTCAGTCCACACAGGGGCACATAAAGCATATACGAAGAGATTATCACTCGCTCCATATACTACCAGAAGCAAGTCGATCTGACACCTTCAGTGGTGACATATTGAAAAATAGCAATCCAATCATCGACAGTATTGCAGTCAACCGGCGATGGCACCAGTTGAAGACTTTCGATCTATAACCAAACATTAGATGGTTTGATGGTGGGTCCATCACTTAGAGTTTCTCATAAGCTCATACATGCAAATGCATTTAGTGGAAAGAAAAAAGAAAAGAAAAAAAGAAAGCTCATTAAGTCGAAAACTCACAAGGGTGGCTTAAGCAAAATTTACAGCATTATAATGAGAAAAATAAAAAATATATAAAAAAAAGAAGAGAAAAATAAAAATCATGTACCTGTAGTAGAAACGAACTCCCCATCGGACCAAGCTCTGAGTCTGAGTCTTGAGTGTGGTCTCCTAGCCAAGTTAGTGTCTTAGCAAGGACAAGTGAAAATGGCATGCATCGCCTAGCAATCTCTTCAACTATGGGTACTAGCTGTAGGCTGCCATAGTTGTCAACACCACTTAGTAATAATTATTGGCTCAGGATGCAAAAGCACAAAAGTGAAGCCCTATCCAGACGAGAATGGTCCATCTACGATGCACGCTTTATAAGCAGTCGCAAGGGCACAACATCTGCTCCAAAATCATAAGTCGGTATCTCACAAGCTGAGAGACGGAACACTAATAGAATCATCAAAGTAGGGTTGATGTCAAGCTAGGGCACCACTAGATCTCTTCATTCATGGGTATCCACCTAAAAATGATGCTAAACTCTTCAAATAAAGGACAAATCTCAAAGTCATCATGACCATATAAGTTGTTCGAACGATCAAAATGGTCGATCAACCATGGAAATAGTCCTAGTTGGACCTAAATGTTCCAATAGTAACTCAACCTGTTAAGTTCAAAGGATGAGAGTGTATCGCAATCCTCTCGAGTGAGATTACACAATAATGCTTCAAATATTGGCGCCAAAGACCGATGGATGGAGAAATGAACAAGAAATAAAGTGTTTTGTGGTAGTTTCTGAGTTAGAGTTACATCTGGTTTAAGGAAATGAGCTTTTGAAGTGAGTTTATGCATTATAAGCTTTTATAGCAAAGTTAAAGGACGAAGTTGATAGCTGTCTGCCACTACAATTGTAGTGGCGCATGCCACTATTCGCCAACCATAGCAATGGTGGCCCACACCACTTAAACTTAGATAACAAAAACTTTCTGATTTTTGTTATATTTCTATTCACAAGTTCCCAAGCAATTTGAACAGCATCCATAAACCATGTATACATGATATAAATTAAGAAGCTATAAAGAATTCAGTATTAACTTTCATATAAATGAAAATGTACAAATTTCTTTACAAAAACAATCATGTTCCCTAAAATTGGGTCTTGCCTACATGAAAAATTAAAAAAGAAAGAAAGAAAAGCAAAAGTGGGACAAGCATGAGAGGATAATGACCTTAAGACATGTACGAGGTCGTCTCCTCAAAATCGTCGCTCTTGGCTTCATTGGCCTCTTCAATCATGATTGATCTGTGTCTAGCTCTGCAATCGGTTCTCCGTCATCTCTAAAAATCCAAACCTCGACCTATTGGAGGCATTGTGCTAGCTCTCTACAGACATTTAATTTCATTAATATCACATATCATACAAACACGATGTGCACATTACATTCTTTTTCTACTTTAAATTTTGATACTTATAGATATGTGCTCATCCGAGACCCTCGCCACTACCAGCTTGAGGGCATAGCCTCATACAGCTAGGTTAGCTCGTTATATTCCACAAGGATCACTAACAGAATAAAGTAAGGGCATTTGAAGAGATCAAATTAATAAATAGAAGATGTCAGTGTATATGGGGAAACAAAGACTTAAATGTGTGCAGCCCAGTGGAGTCATCCATTATGCACTCGCTATATAAGTCTCTAGCACACCTTGTGCAGTCCACCCAGTGCGCTTGGATATAAAAGTGAATGACACACTTGGGGCATGCTCTAGCTTCCTAACCATAACATCAAGTTTTGGGGACTCAGTGTCGAAGCCTCTCTTAGCATGCTTATCACGCTAGTGCCACTGTAATAGTAAAAAATAGATAATAAGCAAACAGAAGAAGAGCACTAAGGCAAAGTAAAGCGTAAAATGAATGTGGTACTCACCTAAGTTGGGTAACACTCTAATCCCCCATTGCATCCTCTGCCTCTAGTAACGGATCATACTGAGTAGAAGGAGGAACCCAGACCAATAGTTGGCTCCAAATAAAGATAACGTAAGCATAAGGGACAAAGCTAACTAGATGATTTGTGGCCACCATGCCCATGCTTGCCGCAACAATGTTGTGCTACACCTTGATCTCTCGGGTAGCCAACATGTAGTACGAGATGTTGTGCAGCACCCTTCTCTAGGCCATGCCATGCTTCCACTCATATACCCTCTCCTTAAGGTAGTACATGTCATAGAAGAGCCTATGCAAGAGCAACCTCTTCTGCTGATGTGACATAGATGCTTGGATGAAATCAGGGAAGTTATCAATTTGTGCTATGGATACTTCTCGATCTGCAAAATGATAATAATAATATATAAGTCTAGTGAGAAGAAAATAAAAAGGAAAAGGCTAGTTTCAATATTTTAGTGAAAGGCTTATAGTGGTTTAGTCTAAGCCATTCAGCACCTACTGGAATTTCGAGGCATCCGAAGTAGTGTGAGCATACTTATTACCAAACCTCCAAGTTTGACCTCGAGGAAGGGTCTTCTCATTTACGCTAGCACTAAAACTAGAAAGCTTGGGCATGGAGAGAACCCGGTACTCATAAGCCTATATTTATGTCAAGAAAATGAGTAATAGTCATATATGACTAAAAACGAAAAGGAAATCGCGAAAGCAACAAAGAAGAATCTGATACCATGCCTCAATGAAACACTTATAGCCAATCTTTAGATGGCAGCCTTACGCAGAGGTCTATTCCATAATACAACTATGATAAGGCAGCAACTCTGCAGTTGTGCTGCCCGATAACATCATGATCTTATAATGGGGACACCAGCACTAAATCAACATCATTCTCGTGATTTATGAAGAGGGTGATTACCAGCAGATAGAAAAGGTAAGCTCGGGCCAGGATGTCAACATCTATAGCCTCCACCTCATCATGGGGCATCCCCTGATACTGCATAAATACTCTCATACCGGACCCTTTTCTACGAAATTGTAGGCTCTATGTCGATAGTAGCTCTGAGGCTAGCTTATAATCACAATGGTCTATGGACTAGAGTTGATCATCAAAGATGACTGACCGCCCTCCAAACAATAGGTTGGTGATGGCGAAAAAGTTGCCCGAGGTTATGATCTTCTCACAAAAATGAAGGTGAAAGATGTGTGCAGTGTCCATCCACCGCTCCATCAGGGCAATCATGCTCAAGGGCAACCACTATGCCTGCGGGCGTGGTAGAATGTCAATGAAATGCCTTAAGCCAACTCCCCGGACGCGATCCTACACCAGCCTAAGTAGCTAGTTTAAACCACTCACCGGCGGGGAAGGTATTCCCACTAAATTCTACATGCAATTCATTCTTTTGTAAAATAAATAATTGCAAGTATACTAATAAATAAGTGCAAAACTAGGAAATATGTATGATTGTTGTAGGTAATCAGAGAAAAGTAGAAAATAGCAAATAGTGCAGTTCTTGTGGTGCCAGCCACATCATAATTAGCATGCGCCACATCCCTAGAGTCTCACACCACAAGCAAGGCTTAAAGACCAATTAGCCAAACAAAAAAATAAAGTGGTGCACATCCCAGCCATTATGGCGCACACCACACCTGGTGCATGCTACAGCGGCACCGACAAAAATAAATCACACTAAACAAGTATATTCTCTCATAGTTTAAATTTCTAACATATTATTTCCATGTTACTAGCATTCCTAGTGTAAGAAAATCAAAAGAGAAGGTTTTGATTTACCTCAGACGTGCTCCAGTAGACGTGACTGGGCAAATCCAGCTGCAAGTTGGTAGAACTCCGAGCTGAAGGTATAAACTCTCACAATTTCATACCATGGCCTAATATGGGGTTAACGGGGTCGATCACGACACCTTTAGGAATCTAATCCATGATGTTCTCGGCTGCTATAACGATTGGAAGAGAAGCGAGGGAAACAAAGGTTTTCTAGGCAAAGTCATGCATGTTCATAAATTCATATGAACTCATGCATTTCATACAGGCACGCTTTTTTGGGCATAATCACAAAATTTTATTTTTAACCATAATCAGCCAAAGGCCTCTATTTTCTATTACAACAAGTATTTTTGTAGGTTCGTCCAAAGTGATGTAATTCAACTCAAGCCTTTCAAAGAAGGTACCCGCCCAAAGTGGCATATTTCAACTTAAGTTGTCCCAAGTGGCTCATCGAAGTCACACTCATCGAAGTGTCCCAGCTGTCCCAAGTGGTGCACCCAAGCCATTCAAAGAATGTACCCATGCAAAGTGACACTCATCCAAAGTGATGTATTTTAGCAAAGCAGTCAAATGGCAAATCAATCTTAGAAGTCGTCAACCATCATAATGGCACAATTTCTCCACTCTGCACGTTCAAAGTGACACCCGACTAAATTGGTACATTTCAAATCAGGCCATCCTAAGAGGCGCAACTAAGTCGTTCAAAGAACGCACCCATCCACTGATGCATTTGAGCAAAACTACCAAAATGGCACCATCAGCAGCAAAAGACGTCGAACACTATGACGCCATTCACCCACCAAACACCACCAAAATGGCACTCTACATCAGTAAAGTAGCCCAAATGGCATACTTGTGACATCCAAGTCATTCTAAAAATGCAAAATCAATCCAAAGGACGCCTGTGCTGTCTCAACCGTACACGGCAATTCAGCAACTGCCAAGTAAGTACTTCTTACTTTCCCGTCTACTTTACACTTAGACGACATCTTACTTAAAAAGCAAAATATCACCAAAGTGGGGGGGCAAACTATAGACTTTCAAGTTTTACCCCCAAAAGTCTAGTGGTGATAACCTTTTTAAATATAAAATCGAATCGAGTCACTCTTATTCTCAGACCAATGATTCGTGGTTAAGATAATTTAGTTATTTGACCTTTTTTTACTTTTTTGGATTTTCGGGTGTTTTGCAATGAAACTGGGCCAGGGAAATGCTTCGAGTTCACCTAGCATGCTTTTCAATGCATCACCTCATTTTGCGTGCCACCCAATCTAATTTGGCAAAAGTGGGTCTTGCTCGATTTTTGGGGCCAGTAGTGACACTTGCCCCGTAAACCCTAAAATTGGGCAACGCTCTCCCTATTTACCTATGAATAAGGCAATGAGAATCATGCAAGGGAGGACTTTTGGTTGCTTAAAGGGAAACTCTTGAAATTTGAAAACTTAAGCATGTGAATCCAAGAAAACTTGTGTTTCTTCTTTGATTCAAGTTGTTCATAGAATCATTTATAGAAAAAAGTTCCCATTAAGTGATTAGAATCCCATAAACACTCAAATTAAAACTAATATCAGATTTTCTAGTCCAAGGTCAAAGTGTTGGGGTTTTGATTCATTTTCACCAAACACTTTTGATTTCTCCAAGCAAAGGTAACCCCTAATAGCCTTTAAGTCTTCTCCATCTTTTTATTTCATTTTGGTGTCCTAAAAACACCCTCTTAATACTAGTTGAAAGAGAAATCTGTGATCAACTAGAAAGCATTTGATGTAGCACGCCGCTAAGTAGTGGCTCCACAGTAGTTATGCGTGGCGCATGCCAATTCTTTCCCGCTCAGAATGCCTTAAAAATCATGCTCTAAATTTTCTTATCAGGACAAGGTCCGCATGCCACTTCAAGTAGTGCACAAACCTTCATTTTAGAAATCCAAAAATATGGAAATCAATAAGATAATGTAATAAAAACAAGTTCCGCATTCTTTGATTAGGCAAGGTCCACACGCCACTAGGTGTGGTACATGCCACTTCTAATGGCACACAGACCTTCATTTTAGAGGTTCAAAATGTAGAAATTAATAAAATAGTCCCAAATCAAAGTTCCTTTGAGTCAAGCATAGAAATTTCTTGTTCTTAGTTGCGATATAAATTCGTTATGGACTGAATAAATATAAAATCAATAAGAAAAGGATGGTGACAAGTGCATTTGTTCATCAACCATGATGAACATCAAGGCTTTGGACTCAAATCTTGTTTAAAGTTTAAATTATTGCTTTTTGGTTTACTGCTCTTTTATATTTGTCCACTTTTAAGTTTCTGTCCTTCATCTTTACGTAATTTCCTTTATTGCTCTTAGGTTTTATTAAATCAAATGCATATAACAATAACCCATTATATATGAACATCAACATTCATCATCTTATCATTTTGAATGAATGTATGTTTGTTTTATTTTGTTGATGTTTATTTAGTTCTGTGATTTTTATTGTTCATTTGTGTTATCTATTTCTTTATTTCTTAAGCTTCATGTAAAAACCTTAATGGGTCCTATTATTGAATGGTTTTAATAATTGACTAGTTGAGAAATTTTAATGGTTAATGAGTAGAATGTACTTTTAGGAAGTGGTTATAACTCTATTCTCCTTCCATCCCTTTCTTATTTAGTTCTATTTGTCATGCTTGGTGCAATAATTATCATGCTTGATTGTCATGTTTTCAAAATTTTTTAAAATATTTACATCAAAATTAAAGTTAATTTCATTACCAATTATTGTGAATGAATGGACAATGAGGGAGGCTAGTTTCTAACTAGGCGGGTTAGGTGCCTTACACCTTCTCGAAACCATACTAAACTCCCTTACCAGTCCCTAGTTAAAAACTGAATTAGTTGATTCCAAAGAATCAATTAGTTTTAGATATTTTTCCTAAAGAGGATGGTGACTCCAAAATTAAAACTCTTACTTAAGTAAGAGATATTTTTAATCTCTTTAAAAGGGTCAATTTTTTAAGATTAATGAAAAGGTTTAAATAAAGAAAATTGATTTAATGAATCAATTCAACCAAACTCGTTCTATCTTCTTTTTCAAAAAACCTACCATCCTCAACAGTTTAGCTACACACACTTTATGTTAAAAAACTGTGTATGGAATAACTTCTCTATTTCCTACCAAGTACAAATAGAATTCTCGAAAGTCTAGACTTAAACGCAGTACTTGTAAGAGAATTAACAAACAACCTGAGCTTATAATAGGCAAATTTATCCAGGCAAACAACCTGAGCTTGTACAATGAAGCATGCAATCTATTCTAGGGTAGACTGTTCATCCTCACTAGAAAATAAAGTGAAGTCAGGAATCTTATATCCTCTGGGGTGACGATTCTCCCTATCAACCACTTCAAGATACTATTTATAGAATTCTGGTTGACCAATTTGTCTACAACAGACCCATAAAGTTCCAACACACAACATCCCTTAAGGCTTCTGTAGAGTAAGAGGAACAAGGTTACCTACAACTGAAGTAGTTCCCATAGAACTTTGACTACCCCCAGGACATCTATCACACGAGGCACCTGATGCATTGATATAGCTTCTGAATCATACACTCTAGCATAAGTTATAGGATTTGTGTGACTATGGATTTAAGGATGACCTTGAGTCCTTTCAGTCGGTTAGATTAAAACGACAACTTAGAGCTGAATGTCACCTACTTCTTCCTCCTATGAGGAGCTTGGTACCTCTCCTCTAGTTGTGTAATGCCCTAAACTTTAAGGATCTTAAATTATAAAATTTTACTGGGTCATAAATGATATTACCTGAGAGGAAAATAATATTTTATTGGACTAACGAGTGACACTTATAATAATTTATTTTTATGGAATTCATTTAAAACTCTGTATGATTAATCTTGATTTAATTAATTTAAAGGTATGAATTTCATTATGATTAATTAAGTATTGAGAAATATTGATTTACCAGTCTGTAAATAGTACCACCCGACAAGAAATTTGGTATTTTTTTACCCAAAAAAAGAAACTATGGTTTATAGCTGGTATTTTTTTAATATTTATTTTGGATCATATATATATTATTTTGAGGATAAGAAAGTAAGTTATTAATTTATTTGGAGAAATTAAGTAATTAATAAATAGTAATTGTGGTACTTTTAGAATTTAAAAATTGGAGAATTAAAATTATTGAACAAAAATACCAAGTTGTGTGGAGGAATATAGAAATTGAAAGAATTGTGGTAGGGAGAAATCTAAGACATTGGATCAAATAATAAATGAATTGATCCTAGCATCCCACTTAAACTTCCTAAGGAAGTAGTTCCCAAGGACTAAAATACCATCACTAAACACGTATGTGCTAGTCTTTAGAAAAATTTTACCTAGACTAGGTTCATGACCCCACTCATGGACCAAACAAATGAGAATAAGACTTTTTATTGAAACAAGGGTATTTGTAACACTCGTCGCCCGATCCTGGAAGACCCAACGTCGAACGCCACATTCGATGTCGGAGTACCGTCTTATCTTACTTAATAATTCATGTATTAGAAGTGGCTAAGTTTTCATAAGGAGGCAAGTAATAAATTTTAAAAATAAAAATTTAAGCAAATTCATAAGAAAAATCCGCAAGAGTTTTCCGTCAAAATGAAACTTGCCAAACAAATGAAAAGTAAATCACTTCCTACTATAATCCTCTAAACCTCAATACTCTAAATCAACACAATAGTTACGCAGTGCTTCTAAATATTCACATCAAACCATTTTAGGTTCTATCATATTATAATGTCAACCATTCAAGGATTAACTACTAATAAACATACACTTTAAATTCACATAAAATTAATATTTCTTAATTAATCACGTACTACATTGATTTACAAGCTCAATATATACAACTTCAATCTCTTATAATATCTTTATACATGCCATATATATATCCTATACAAGTCCTACCCAAAATAAAGTTCCTTCTCTGAGGCTAAGCCTTCGGTCTTTGTATAGCATCCATCGCTCTTAACCTGCGCGTGATAAAAATCAAGGCGCTGAGTATAAAACTCAGTGGTGCTAAATAACTTAATAGTACAATAAACAAGGGTGCATAAGTAACAAACTTAAAATATAATTTCAAATATAAAAATACCGAAAGTACATAAATCAACTAAAATATTTCAAGAGTCATTAATAGGAACACTTTCAAAAATAAATTCATAATATGTCAAATATAGGAAAAGTCTCATACATACAATATATTTTCATTTTTCCTTAATAAGAAAAAAAAATATTATTAGTTGGGGCCTCATATGTATACTAAGAGAAATATAATCAGATTCAATTTTTTAGATATTAGAAATAGAGATTTGGCCTGTGAAAGTGCCAACAAAGATTTGGCCTGTGAAAGTGCCATCGGATAATTGGCCTGTGAAAGTGCCATCGGATAATTGGCCAGTGCCACTAGATAATTGGCCTGTGAAAGCGCCACTGGATAATTGGCCTATGAAATCGCCACCGGATAATAAGCGGGTTCGCTTATTCAGAAGGCATCCAAAGCCTAGTATATGATCATAGCTTATAATATAATAGAGAGACATTAAAGCCGAGCATGCTCATTTACCGGAATAAACCTCATCTTACCATTTTTCAACCATGCATACTTGAGCCCAAAACAAATCTATTTCTTTACAAAATATCTTAAATCATATACAAGATTCCTCAGCAAACCATTTCAAAGTCTAAATATGTTTACTTCAAAATAACTAAAATTACAACTTCAAATATTATCCAATTTCATACTTATACTTATCAAAACTTATACTTATCAAATATACATACTCAATATATCATGAAATACATAAAACCGACTTAAAGAAAGAAAAAGAAACATAAGCCAAGCCTTATCACAATTAGGTGGTTCGGCCCTTCCTTGAACACAAAGGGAGAACGATTCCCTCATCAAATATCTTTAATTCCAAATCAAAATTATTTAATAAAATCATTACTTAACAATTATTAATCATAAAACTCATTTTTACTCAATTAAAGCTCTCTTTAAGTCTTGAAAATTTATTAAACATTAGAGTACAAGGTAGAGGTTTAAACAGTCATTAAATCACTTATCAACTACCTCATTAGAGTCCAAATCAAACATAAAAATCAAAGAAAACTCAAGGCCGTTCACCAAGCTAGGTTCTACCACTCAAGGCCTTTCACCAAGCTAGGTTCTGCCACTCTTACAAATGAAGGGGGAAAATGTTTTCTTTTCAAAATAACCTCATTAACTTAAAGAGAAATCATTCAAAAATACATTAACATGAAAAGAAAACAAAGCATGAAACAAAAACTTAAGCCCTTCCTCCTAAGTAGGTTCGACCACTCTTGGATTAAGGGGAGAGAGATGTTCCTCTTCCCATTCTAGCGTTTCATCATGCTTAAAAATCAAGCCAAATCATATAAAAGCATTCAAATGACAAATTCCCCAACAAAATCACAAAATTCTCAAAATTCATTCAAAAACTCAAAAATTGAAAACTTAAGGAAATGAAAGGAGAAGGAAATAATATAGGCACTAACCTTTAAGTTAAGCTTGAATAAGCTTAGAAAGCTTTATTCCTTAGCCTTTTCCTTCCCATTAGAGGATGGTTCTAGCAAAAATCAATATTAAAATCAAGAAAATAACAAAGCAAGAGATGGAGCATGATTTAATGCATATTCTACATGTTTAAGCTATAAAATTCAATTATTAATTCACAAAATCAAAAATTCACAACTTACTTGATTTGTAGAGATTCTCCAAAAGTCTTAGTTCTACTCTCCAATTCTCACTCCTTCACCTCAGTTCTTAAGGTTTAATTACTAATCTAAGGTTTAATCAAGTGATTTGGTGTAGTTTTGTTAGTAGAGAAATTGAGAGAAAATGGAGGAGAAAGAAGAGAGAGAAAGTAGCGTTAAAATGGAGAAATGAAGAAGAAGAAGTTGTGTTGCATAAGTTGTTGATTTTAAGTGGAAAAGTCAAACTTGGCTACTTAATTTATGTCAAATGAATGGCTAGGATTAAGTCTCTAGTTATTCACCAAATAATTCTCCTCTAGTTATTATTTAACTCCACTAATTTATTAAATTAACTCAATAAAAATAATTCCTAAATTTTTCTTAATATACTACACTAGAAAACACTATTCATTAAATATATAAATTCTCCAAAAATATTCATAAGACACTTTCTACCCATCTAAATTATGCAAACATGCTCCAAAAATATTAAGTAAAATATTAGACATGCATAGTAATTTTTTCGAACTGAAATAATACTAAGTCCCGGACCGATAGTACTATTCACAGACCAATAGACACTGAAAAATGACACTGAAAATGGACTGTTATAGTTCTCCCCCATTAAAAGAAACTCGTCATCAAATTTCACCTAATGTAAATAGCTGAGGGTGCTGTTTTCTCATTTGCTCTTCTCTTTCCCACGTAGTTCCTCTATCTTATGATTCCTCCAAAGGAACTTTACTAAAGGTATTCTCTTATTCCTTAATTCTTTAGCCTCTCTACCAAGTATCCTTACGTGTTCTTCGTCATATGTTAGATTCGGCTTAATGGCGACAGACTCGACCGAAATAACATGTGAAGGGTCTGATCTGTATCTCCTCAACATGGATACATGAAAGACATTAAGTATCCGATCCAGGTCTGGTGGTAAAGCTAGTCTATAGGCTAATGGACCCACACGTTCTAAGATCTCGTATGAACCTATAAACCTGGGATTAAGCTTACCCTTCTTACCAAATCTCAGAACTTTCTTCCATGGAGAAACTTTCAAGAACACTCTGTCACCCACTAAATGCTCGATGTCCTTCCTCTTAAGATCAGCATACAACTTCTAATGATCTGAAGCCGCTTTCAACCTTTCTCTAATGACTCTAACCTTATCCTCTGTATCTCGGATCAAATCGGGACCCATTATCTTACTCTCATTGAGCTCTGTCCAAGATAAAGGTGTCCTACACCTCCTACCATACAATGCCTCAAATGGAGTCATTTGAATACTGGACTGATAACTATTTTTGTAGGCAAACGCAATAAGCCGAATATACTTCTCCCAACTACCCTCAAACTCTATCGCACAAGCCCTCAACATGTCCTCAAGAATCTGAATCACCCGCTCTGACTGACCATCTATCTGTCGATGGAAGGTTGTGCCGAAGTGTAATCTAGTACCTAGAGCCTCGTGTAGTTTCTTCCAGAATCTCAAAGTAAATCGCGAGTCTCTATCAGAGATAATGGAAGAAGGAACTCCATGAAGTCTCATAACGTCATCAATGTAGAGCTCTACCTACTGCTCCATAGTGTAGTCGGTCCTAACAGGAAGAAAATGTGTTGATTTAGTCAATCTGTTGATTATGACCCAAATAGCATATGTTTTCCGAGGTGTAGTAGGCAAACCAACCACAAAATCCATAGTGATTCTATCCCATTTCCGCTCTGAAATATGATAGGGTGCAGCAAACCCAATAGGACCTAATGCTCTGCCTAAACCTGCTGACAGGTCAAGCATCTTGATGCAAAATCCAGCGATGTCCCTCTTCATAACTGGCCACCAATACTGTATCCTCAGATCCTGATGTATCTTATTATTGCCTGGATGCATAGAATATGGACTACTATGGACCTCCTCTAAGGTACTCCTCCTCCAAATCGAGATCTTAGGCACACAGATCCGATCCCCAAAGTATAAGTAGTCATCCCTAATCTCAAATCCCTTCTTCTTGCCCTCTCTGACTACGCCTTTCCACAAGGCAATGGTCTCATCACCCTACTATGCATCTCTAATCTACTGAAGTCGGTTAGGCCTCACCCTAAGCTCTACTACAAGAGCACCATCTCTAGTGATTGATAATTGAACATTCATCACACAAAGGGCAACCAAAGACTTTCTGCTAAGTGCATTTGCAACTACATTAGCTTTACCCAGTTGGTAATTTATGGTGAAATCATAATCCTTAAGTAGCTCTAACCATCTACGATGCCTCAGGTTAAGCTCTCTCTGTGTTAGTAGATACTTAAGGCTCTTATGATCCGTATACAAATGGCATCTCTCACCATACAGGTAATGCCTCCAAATCTTCAAAGTGAAGACAATAGCTACTAAATCCAAATCATGGGTAGGGTAGTACTTCTCATATGGCTTAAGCTGTGGGGAAGCATAAGCAACTACCTTGCCATCCTGTATAAGTACATAACCCAGACCATTATGTGAAGCATTGATGTACACATCAAACGGTCTACCTGGAGCTGGCTGTGTCAAAATTGGAGCCTCAGTAAGCATCGCCTGAAGCCTCTCAAAACTACTCTAGCATCTATCAATCCACGCAAATCAAATATCCTTATAAAGAAGTCTAGTCAAACGCACTGCAATAAGATAAAACCCCTTGACAAACCTCTTATAATATCTAGCCAAACTTAAGAAACTGCAGACCTCTGGGACATTCTTAGGTTGCTTCCAATCAAGCACTGCCTTAATCTTCTTCGGATCTACCCGAATACCCTCTTTAGAGACAACATATCCTAAAAAAGCAATCTCGATCAACCAAAACTCGCACTTACTGAGCTTAGCATATAGTCGTCGATCTCTCACAGTTTGCAGAACTGTCAGTAGGTGATGATCATGTTCCTCTCCAGTCGGAGAGTACACTAAAATATCATCAATGAAGACCACCACAAACTGATCCAAGTAAGGATGAAAGATCAGGTTCATCAAATCCATAAACACTACTGGAGCATTAGTTAACCCAAATGGCATTACCAAAAACTCATAGTGGCCATATCAAGTCCTGAAAGCAGTTTTAGGCACATCCGATTCTCTAACACCCAACTGATGATACCCTGATCTCAAATCAATCTTCTAGAACACAGTGGCCACTCTCAACTGATCAAATAAATCATCTATATGAGGCAATGGAGAATGATTCTTCACTGTCACTTTATTAAGCTACCTATAGTTAGTACAAAATCTCAAAGTGTCATCCTTTTTCTTCACAAATAATACTGGAGCGCCCGAAGGGGATACACTAGGTTGAATAGAACCCTTGTCAAGCAACTCCTGAATCTAGATCTTCAACTCTCTCAACTCAGTAGGAGCCATCCGATAGGGAGCTATAGATATCGATGCAGTACCTGGCATAACCTCAATACTAAACTCAACCTCTCTCACAAGAAGTAAACTGAGCAACTCCTCGGGAAACACATCTGGGAAGTCACGTACTGTCTGAATCTCATGGACACTGGGAGCTCTCTGATCAGGCTCAAGTGCACAAGTTAGGAACTCCTCATAGCCATGTTGTATCATCCTCCTAGCAGTAGTGGTTGAAATAACATTAGAGAGGTAATCCAACCTCTCACCCACAACTACAATCTCCTCACCAGACAAAGTCTGAAGTGTGATCCTCTTACGTATACAATCCACAATCACCCCATGACGAGACAGCCAATCCATACCCAAAATCACATCAGACTCTCGGAAAGCAACTCTATAAAATCTCCCAAAAATACATTCCCATGAATAACTAAAAGGCAATCTCTAAGCACATGGTCAACTACAACACTCTAACCCAAAGGTCTAGTGACCTCAATGATGTGCTATAATGTGTCAGCATGCATACTACCTGGTCTATCCACATGTATACATATATATGAATGCATGGACCTTAGATCAATCAAAGCAAGTACAAAAATATCGAAGATGGAGAAAGTACCTGCAATGACATCCAGAGCATCTTGCTCCTCACTGGTCCTGATAGCATAGGCCCTAGCTGGTGCTCTAACCTCCGGTCTATCCATTGTCTTAGAAACTAACCCCTGACTCCCAATACCATGTGCATCACCACGGCCTCTACCTCTGCCTCTGTGAACATAAGGAGCTGGCCTCCTAACCTGGCAAGCCAAACTAGTCACTGTCAATGGGCAGTCCCTAATCATGTGCTTAGTGGATCCACATCTAAAATGAGCGCCCATGGCTCTCTTGCAGATGCCAAAATGTCTCCTGCCATACGGGCTGCAAACTGCATTATCTGACATGCAACGCCTTCGCCACTAGCAATAGATGTAGCCTAAGAAGCTGATCTCTCATATGTACTCTGGCCCAATCTCTAACCTAGTCTGAACCCCATTTGTGGTGCACCTCTACACCTCTTGCTACGAGACTAGACCCCAAAAGATTGTCCAGATGTAGCACTCTGAAATCTCTTATACTGGCTGCCCTACTGGGTCCTCCAACCTCTAGCTTGCCTCTCCATCCAAATCGCCCTCAAGCTCTAAAGTAGCCTTCACTAAAGAAGCTAGTGTGGTGTGAGGATGGGATGTCAAGTGCAACCTATACTCATCCAGCAATCCCATTCTGAACCATTTACATCTATCTGCCTCAGAAGTGATCAATTTAGAAGCACACCTACTCAGCCATAGGAACTCTCGCTCATCATACTTAGAAACAGTCATCCGACCCTGCTTAAGCTCGAGCAACTCTGCTATCCGCTGATCTATATAGAGCTCACCCATATTTTTCTCCCGAAACTCAGATAGGAAGAAATCTCATATCACATCCTCAGCTCTAGCTGCCTTAACTACTGACACCCACCATAAATAAGCCTCTTCTTTAAGCAAAGAAGTAGCACGAATCAATCTGTCCTGAGGAGTACACTGCATTTGCTCTAAAATCCTCTTTGTAGATCAAAGCCAGAACTCTACCGTGGAAGGCACATCATCCTTCCGACCCATAAAATCAACAGCACCATACTTCCTCAGTCTCTCAATAGAGGGGACGGACAGGAATAGGGGCTAGTGCGACTGGAGCCTAGGGAACAGTTCCTGTAACTTGCCTCAAAGTAACAACCAACTACTAGATGAAGTCACCTTGATTATGCCTCACAGAACCTACAGCAGCCTGCCCCATAGCCGGGGCGCGCTCTGCATCAATGGTCAACCAAACACCAATTAGTGGTAAAATCCAAGCACCAACTAGTGGTCAACCAAACACAAATCAATGGTCAACCTAAACACCAAAACCTACCTAAGGAGATATACCTACTTCTAAGGCTCAAACGTGACCTGAGCACACCAAAAACCTCAAACACTGACCTGAGCACCTCAGACTACCAAAAAAGCCTAAATCAAACTTAAGCACCCCTTATTCCCAAACTAAGGGCAATGCCTAAGTCATGCGCTCAAATCTTGGCTTATGCATTGCTTCCTCCTATTATCAAAAGCCTCAAACACTGACTTGAGCACCCTAGATTACTAGAAAGCCTTAGATTAGAACTAAGCACTCATTACCCCCAAATTGGGGGCAATGCCCGAGTCATGTTCTCAAATCTTGACTCACGCATTGCTTCTTCCTATCTAAAGCCTCAAACCTGACCTGAGCACCTCAAATTACCTAAGCCTCAAATCTAACCTGAGCATTACACACCTTACTAAGCCTCAAAAATGACATAAGCATCTAAGATTACTAAAAAGCCTTATATTAGACCTAATCATTCATTATTTGTAAACTGGGGGCAATGCTCAAGTCATGTCCTTAAATCTTGGCTCCTGAATTGCTATCCTCCTACTCCTAAGCCTCAAACTTGACCTGAGCACCTTAAATCACCAAAAAGCCTCAAATCAAACCTAAGCAAATCACGAATCACTAATTTGGAGGCAATGCTAGAGTTATGCCCTCAAATCTTGGCTCATGCATTGCTTCCTTTTATCCTAAGCATCAAACTTGACCTGAGCACCCCTATCTACACAAAACCTCAAACTTTGACCTGAGTCACCAAACCCCAATAGTGTATGCTTTCGAGAATCTCACCAATAGTTGTATACTGATGACTCTTTTATTTGCTTCTTCTAGAGAATGAAAATGACTATGGCTTTACCTACTAATCTTTGAGCTATCACCGAAGCATGTTAACTGAACAAAGCAACTCCCTCCAGAATACCCTCACTACTCAGAGAGAGACTATCCTAGGGAAAGTAAGGACCTTGATAGCCACTAGTCAGAATGATAATGTTCTTCCAAATCAAGCTAGGGAATCTAATTAATAGTATAACATCCCCCCAATGGCGATTAGACCGCTAGAGAGTCGGTTCTTGAGATAAGGGCTACTTCTAATGCCATTGCCACCCCGATCGAAACAAGGGATGATTCTAACTCTCCGAAGGTTAAAACAATGATGGAGAATACGAACTCCTTTGAGAAGTTTCTCAAAAGCATCAAAAAGTATGAGGACCTTATTAATGTAGATTCTCTCTCACTCTTTCCAGAGGCTACACTACTCGCAAAACTTAAGATGTGCACCGTAGACAAATTTGATGGCACCACATGCCCCAAAACTCATCTCAAGTTATATGTGGGTGCCCCTATTACCCTTGGTGTAAGCAATAAGCTCCTTGCTTAATTATTCCAGCAGTCTCTCACCGACGCCACTCTCCATTGGTTTATTGCCTTCGACAATGCCAAGAAGAAAACACGAGATGACATTTGTAATGCTTTCAACCAATAGTACCATTATAATGTAGAGGTTGACATTACTAGAAGGGACCTAGAGACTACTAAACAGGGAGCTCGAGAATTCTTCTCCTTGTTCCTTACGAGGTAGAGAGGAAAGGATGTCTAAATGCTTAATCGCCCTTCTGAACAAGAATAAATTGACATCATAGTCAAGAATTTTCTCTCCTCTTACTAGAGTCATTTGAGAACCCAATATCTTCCAGACTTTTGGGCTCTCATTGCTAGTGCCATTAAGATTGAGGACTTGATCTGGTCAAGCCAGATCAAAGAGGATCAAACTTCTTCCTCCATATAAAAGAAGCCACAGACCAACTATCGTACAGTTCCTCCTGTCCCTTAGAAAGGCGATGAGCTGGCCAACCTAACTAGCCAAAAACAACTTCCTCCTCCTCCACCAAGACCGATTGCTCAAACAGATAGACATAACTTTATGGACTTGGGGGGTCCCTCGTTTCTTTATTTTTCAAAAAGCTGTGGATGACAAGTTGATGCAACCCCTAGAAACAAGGCGCTTGCCTAACCCCATCACCAAACACTACAACATGAGCTCTTTCTGATCTTTCCATCGTTCACCTAGGCACAAGACTGATGATTGCAAAACCTTGAGAAATAAGATCCAGGACTTAATGGAGAGTCTCTAGATACTCCTTGTTTAACCCTAACCAAAAATAAACACTAACCCACTCCCTCATTACTAAAATAACATCCACATGATCCATCAAGAGCAAGATTCTAACTTGGCCTCTTTGATCCACCAAATTTTAGATAACTCATGTTGCGTCATAGACCTGACTAACGTGCTTGAGGAGATCATTGCCATCACCTAGAGTGGGAGATAATACCCATCTACTCCCAAAAGCTCTACCCAGTCTAGCCACCTTAGCCAAGGATATGCCCAATTCCATCTCTGGACCATAACTTGAAAATGTAGTCTTAGAGCAACTAAAGAAGGCCAAGGCTAACATTTCCATATAGGGGTTAATCCAGTCCTCTTTTGTACACCTCCAAGCCCTGGTTAAGGCCATAAATTAGTGTCAGACAATTACTAATATCACTTTGAAGGCATTGGTGGCATCCATTATAAAGAACCCCCTAGCATTGGCTCTTTACTTTCCAAACCACGAGATCCCTACTAGAGGAGACCATAGTCATGCTTTGCACATCAAGTACAAGCCAGGGGTAAAACAGTAACTATAGTCCTAGTAGATAATGGGTCAAGTCTGAACGTCTATCCCCTGAAAGTGGCTAGCTGTCTAGGCCTAACTATTGAAGATTTTATGCTATCCGATTAGCTAGTGAGGGCATGTGACAACACCAAATGAGAGTGTGGCCAACCTAAAGATTATAATCGAGCCTGCAGCGATGATTATCCCCTTTTAGGTAGTGGATGTACCGACTTCCTTCAATCTCCTTCTAGGAACACCAGGGATCCACAAGGCTAAAGCAATCTTAGAAAATCAAAAATTCCTTCCTTGGCACCACTCTTAGAAATTCAGCTAAAACTAGCAGTCTACGCTTTAACCCCCATAGTAACCTACTAGTGGCTAACATGTTGGTGCCCAATATGTTATTTTTTAGGAATAGGACTAGATCATAACTAAAAGGGTATGTTCTCCTTCACTGAGTATCCGACTGTTGAACCTCCCTTTGGTCTTGGATTCAAACCGACAGATGAAGATCGAGAGGAGGTAGAGGGTGCCAAATAGAAAGGAAGAACAAGAGGTGAAATGAGGGACATCCTGATGCGCCCATACTCAAAATCTTGAATGGATACTTTGTCAAAGAAGAGGAAACTGAACCTTATTATTTCTTTTAAGAGCCATGGTATTGTCCCTTGACCAAAAGACTAATTTTTGGTTTTGAACTTCTCTTTGATGTCAGGCTCTCAATAGAAGACCGAGAGCCTCTTTTCAAGCTCCAGATAGAATGGAAGGACATGGAGACATCCCTCTTTAACATGTGGATGATTGCTTATCAAGTGGAAGCAAACCCCATAAGCCTTATCCAGCCTATCCAAACACCTCTTCAAAATTGGTACTTGGAGGAGCACGTAGAGCAAGTCACACTTCTCCTACCTAAACTTGAGTCTGAATCACTAATAGAACTTAAGTCAGAGTCCATTTTAATATCCAATTCCATGTCTTGAATCTTTTGAGTCTTCTATGACTTCCCTATCTGAGTTAGGAGACCTCTTTGTCAAACTCAGTGTGAATGTTGACCATGGCACTTTTATCAATAATAAAAAGTTTTAGTTTTCTTATTACGCTCTCTCTACCTCGAATGAGATTCCTAGCAAAATAGAAAATAAAAAAGAAAAAGAAATAAAAAGAACAAAAGAACAAATAAACATTGGCATAGAAAATGAACCAAAGCATACATTTATTGTGCATGAATGTGATTGTATATAGGAGTTAGTAGAGCTCATCAACCAATATTTAGATTGCTTTGTATGGACAACCAATGACATGACCAGCATAGATCGTGACATTATAATTCATAAGATCCCCACATATGATCACGTCAAGCCAGTAAAATAGAAACTCCAAAGATAGAAGTCGTAGATCTCTCTCAGAATCAAAGAAGAAACAACCAAACTATTAGAAAATAACTTCACTTAAGCCATCGGCTATCCGACATGGTTAGCCAACATAAAGCTAATTCCTAAGAAAGATGGTAAGATTAAAATTTGCGTCAACTATCGAGATTTGAATACGGCATGTCCCAAGAATGACTTTCCTCTGTCTCATATCAACCTACTTATTGAAAGAATGGCAGGGTCTAATGTGATTTCAATCATAGATCTGTATGCAAAGTATAACCAAATACTAGTTAATCCATTGGATAAGTCGAAGACTTCATTCACCACAAAATAGGGTACCTTTTGTTATAAGAACATGTCATTTGGCTTGAAAAATGCTGGTGCCACTTATTAGAGGATGACAACCACAATCTTCCATGACTTCATGCATGAGAATACAGAGGTGTATGTTGATGATATAGTTGTCCACATTAGGGATGGACCAAGTCATTTAATTGCCCTCGAGCAATTCTTTTATAGGCTTCACCAGTATAACTTGAAGCTTAATCCTGCCGAGTGCCTTTTTGGAGCTCCGTCTAGTATCTTCCTGGGCTACATGGTCTCCAAGAGAGAGATTGAAATTGATCCATCAAAATCTAAAGTCATCAAGATGCAGCCTCCTAAAATAAAAAAGGAGATCAAGGGGTTCTTAGGCCGCCTTCAGTACATCAGCCAATTTATTACACAATTAGTAGACACCTGTGGACCGATCTACAAAAAACTAAGAAAGGATGCACCAAAAGCCTGGGATGACTAGTGCCAGAAAGCTTTTGAATATATCAAATAATATCTACTCAATCCTATAGTTCTCCAGCCTCCGAGACCTAGAAAACCACTCCTACTCTATCTATCAATGACAGGCAAACCAATAGGGGCTATGTTAGCACAAGAAGCACCAAAATCTCACAAGGAGAATGTTGTTTACTACCATAGTAAGCGCATATTAGAAATAGAAGTGAAGTACAGCAAGATAGAAAAACTCTGCCGAGCTCTCACATGGGTCTACACTAAACTCCAGTATTCCCTCGACTTTTACACCACTTATGTCATTGTTGACCAGAGTCTCTTGAAATTCCTTATGGAGAGGCTAGTTTTGGACAGTAAGATGGCCAAATGGGCTACCATCTTTATAGCATTTGATCTGAAGTTTATTACAAGGAAGGCACTAAAAGGTAGCATGATAGCAGCTCACTTAGCTTTATCTCTCAGTGATGCTAAAGTAACAGACATGAGATTTCCTAATGAAGACATTCTCTTAATTCAAATAGACCAATGGAAAATTTATTTTACGAGGCCACCAACCATGAGTGTTATGGCATCGGCATGGTTATAGTAACTCTAGACAGGGAGCGGTTGCCCTTCAATATTAAGCTAACATTTCAGGTCACTAATAATGAAGCAGAATTCGAAGCATGTATCGCTAGATTAGAAGCAGCTCTGAGCATTAAGGTTGAATGCCTAATAGTTCATGGAGACTCCATCTTGATAGTCTCTCAAGCACTAAAAAAGTGGAAGATTAAGAATAGCATTTGGTCCCCTATCTCTAACGCTTAGATCAGTTGGCTCAATAGTTCAAAGAACTGTCATTCCACTATTTACCACAGGCTAAAAATTAGTTTGTTGACACACTGGCTACTCTCGCCTCCATGGTTGATGCTAGCCCTGATATGGTCATCAAGACCCTAAATATTTAGGTTCAAAAATAGCCAGCCTATTGCTGCAATCTCCAACTCACCAATGGTAAGACTTAGTACTAGGATATTCAGACTTGGTTAGAAAGGGAGGAATACCCTGAAGGTGCCTCTAAGTTTGACAAGAGGACCCTTCGGGAGTTATCAAAAGCTTACCTCTATAAGGATGGCCTTCTATATAAGAGGACATGGAATCAGGCACATCTTAAATGTGTGACTAAAGAAGAAGCTCAACAAATAATAGAGGGGGTGCATAGCAAAAAAGAAGGCCCCCACATGAATGGGATGGCTCTAGTCCATAAGATCACTAATCAAGATTATTATTGGCTTACCATGTGATCAAACTGCTACAACTTCATTCAAAAATGTCATAAATGCCAAGCTCTAAAAACTTTCCCTGATAACTCTTCACCCAATCACCATGCTATAGCCCTTTGCAATTTGGGCTATTAATGTGATAGGCAGGGTCACTCCTAAATCCTCTAATCAATACGAGTACATCTTGGTAGCCATCGACTATTTCACCAAGTGGGTGGAAGCTGCCTTTTATCATGTTTTAAATGGCTCGATTCATCTAATCTAACATCATATGCAAATACGGGGTTCCTTTTTAGATCATATTAGACAATGGGTCTCATTTCAAGAATTAAGTCTCCATCCTAATGACAAGATACAAAATCTGTCACCATCGCTCTTCACCATGTAGGCCCCAAACCAATAGAGCAGTTGAAGCAGCAAACAAGCCCATCAGGAATATCCTCTAGAAGATAATTCGCAATCACAAAAATTGGCATGAACATTTACCTTTTGCCTTCTGGGGATACAGAACCTCCATTAGAAATCCAACTAGGGTGACACCTTACTCAGTTATGTATAGGATGGAAGCAGTCATCCCTATTAAAGTATAGATAAAATCAGCTAGGGTCATGAGAGAAAATCAGCTGCCCAAAGTAGAATGGGTCCAAAACTATAATAACCAATTGAAAGTTATTGATGACAAAAGGCTAGAGGCTCTTAATCAGACTCAAAGCTACCAATAGGGAATAACCAGACACTTTAACAAGAGAATCTGGGATGGAAAACTCAAAGAGGGTTGTCTTGTACTTAAGGAAATTAGAGCTCCTATATATGATCCTTAGGGTAAATTCAGGACAAACTAGGTAGCCCTTACATACTAAAGAAAATTTTGTCTGCAGGTTGTGTCATCTTGTCCGACACAGATGGCAATAAGTTCACCAATCCACGTAACTTGGATCAACTCAAAAGATACTTTGTGTGAAAGCATTCAGGCATTAGTACTAGAAATATTGCTCCTTTATATCACTGTTAAGTTAAACTATGGTGACCTGACTCCAAAAAATACATTATAAAGTAAAGGATATGTAAGTAGCCCAGCCAGTAGGTGTGGTCAAAATAATAAAAATACATTTTTCCCTCTCATGAAAATTCTAAATTTTCTACGCTAATTAATAAAAAAATCAAAAATAAAATAAAATAAGCTAAGTCAAAAACCCGCAAGGCAAACGACTTAGGCAAAATCAAAATCCTGCTAAGTTGAAAACCCAAAGGGCGACTTAGGCAAATATTAGGGCAGCCTGTAACTCAAAAACCTTAAAGGTTGACTTAGGCAACAATTAAGGCTAATAAGCAGCAATCTTACGAAGGATAAGATTGAACTTCCTCTATCAAAAGTGCCAAAATGATTCCCTTTTTACATATCTCAACCCAGTACAAGTCATGCATAAAAGAAAATCACAAAAGCCCTATCATCTAGGTGCCTATCCCTGTCATTAGCCTCTGTCACCTGTCTATCTGTGTCATTTCTCTATATCTCCATTATCCAAAGTGTTAAAGAATTAAAATATTTTATGTCAAGCTGAACCCTCTATACATTATAGGTCAGCATCCTATCTCAAAGCCCTTACAAAAATACGACCTGAGTTAGATCAAAAGTCAAAAGAACAAAAATCATACCCTATCAAGATAAGGTTAGTGTGCACTGATGGACTAGGCAAACCATCTGCGTCGCCTTAGAGGCATATCTCTAGAGTCACCAGGATCCTTTGGGTTAACTCATCAGGTAGAGTCTAGGGTCATCTTAGTCACCATCTGGAGTCTAGCGCCCATCTCTTGAGTCAAAGTCGCTCTACGCTCTCTCTCCTGATCACCATGCTCACAACCCACCACGCATCATAAGTACCAGTTCTGCCCCCAAAAACTCTAGCCTCAACCACATCAACCCCTCTTGACCATCTGCCCAATATTGCCACGGTAATCCGGAAAAAGATTAGTGTATCCCGAAAAAGAGCTCTAATTGGTGGTAACCCCTAGACATGCCCCATTTGCTTCTTCAACCTAGAATCAAGGTAGAAATATGATGTTATCCATGTACAATAGATAAGCCATCTGGTATCCAACTAATGAACTAGAAACCTGCTGACCTCATACCAGTCATATCTCCAAAAAATCTAATCTAGCCTCAGCACCAATAACCACTGCAACCACTCATCCTTTAACTCGAGTCTCACCACAACTCATCTACCTTGATACTATGATGGCTCATATGGACAATGTCATGGTGGCTCCCCCACCTTCAAATGATTCCTCAACCAAACCTACAAGATCAGACATTGCACTATGATATAAGAAAAGAAATAGGCATTCACATGAAAACACTCTCTCACCCTATAGAACCAGCTATACCCTAATTTAATAAGTTCAAGCCTTTCCCCGAAGCATCCAAGAACTGACCTTGCCCTCACTATTCAAATTCTAAGACAAGCATTCACATACAACTCAAACTTCCTTTTTTTAGAAAAGCACCCAATCCAAGTACAAGATAAGTTAGTTCGAGAAAGCTTACCTAAAGCAGGATCGGATTAGTTGACTATATCCCCTCTATCTTCTAAGCTTGATCAAGGCTTAGTACAGTCTCCGGCAAAGCCATGCTAGAAATCCTGACAACTTGATGCTCCAAGTCAACAAAGTCAAGTGGATTTAGATATTGCTCCATTAACCTAGCCAAATCAATTAGGTCCTCCATTACTAGCTCCCTAGCTTCTACCATAGAGAGACCTAACATCTTCATGAAGCTCCTAAAAAAACTCATTCTTGGTCGGTGTAGCCACCAAAGTCCTCTAAGAACTACTGCCTAATAGAGTCACAAACTCCTCATATGTTGGACACATCTCCTTGAAATGTCTACCAGATCAAAACACATGAGCTTGCATATCCTAGAGGTGTAGGCGTGCATCTAAAAAAGCTCAATCTATTGGCAAACCTCTCAGAGTTACTAAAGAAGCCATACTATACCAGCTCACATTTATCTTCTCAACCTCTATCAACCACTTGGTCCATCTTTGGATGCCATAACTAAAGAATGGCTCTATTTTTGGGTAGAATGTTTTTGAAAATTTAGAAAAATCTGGCCTTAGGGCACAAATCGTTTTAAGGCTATAAATGAGATATTTATAGGCCCTCAACTCATAACTCCCAGGACGCAACGGCGGCAACTAGCCCTTAATCAGCGCCGATTGCCCTAGAATGGTATCGATTTTGATCATTCATATGGTGCCAAAATGACACCATTTTGAAGGACCATGATGCTGATTTCAAGCACCCTGGCGTGATGCGTCCACAAAAAAGTAAGAGAAGAGAGAGAAAAAAATTTATAATAGAACTAAAAATCTTTTTTCAAATTGAGTATTGGCATATTGGGCCTGGATTTTCCATAGACACTCTTGGAAATCGAGCCAGACAATCAAAAATGAAACATCGTGCATCATGCATATTTTGCTTAAATAACCATGACTTTTAGTTTTAGACCGCAAGACAACAGGACAATCGGTGCCAAAGTAATAGAAAATAAGGCACTCTATGTCACAATGTACAAACAAGATAGTTAGCACCAAAATAAGGCAAATTCCTCACATAATAAGGTGATCAGCACCTAAACACTCAAAGAAGGATGACTAGTGCCAAAACACTCAAAGAAGGATGACTAGTGCCAAAATAGACACAAAATGGGTTGGTCAGTGCAAAGAATAACTCAGAAATAGAGCAATCAGTGTCAAGAGTAGGGCGGTCAGTGCCAATGCATTGAAAATAGGCACCACAATGCAAATGTTATATGAAACAAAATTAACATTTCATGCAGGAAAAATAACATGTATTCAGACTTAAACCAGGGTTTTTGTATCAATTATAGAGTTATTAAGACTCAAAATAGGGTTTTCAAACCAAATCTAGGTAAGCAATAGGGTATTCTGACTTACTACAGAAGTATTTAGAGTTGAACCAGAGTTTTTCAGACCAACTATAGAGTTATTTAGACACAAAATAGGATTTTGAGACAAAATCCAGATAAGCAACGGGGTATTTAGACCAACTACAAAAGTATTTAGACTTAAACCAGAGTTTTTAGACTAACTATAAACTTATTCACACTCAAAACAGGGTTTTCAGACCAAATCCACATAAGCAATAGGTATTCAGACCGACCACAAAAGTATTCAAACTTAAACTAAGGTTTTCAGATCAACTACAAAAATATTTCAAACTTAAACCAGAGTTTTCATACCAACTACAGAGTTATTCATATTTAAAATAGGATTTTCATACCAAATGCAGATAACCAACAAGGTATTCAGACCGATTATAAAAGTATTCAGACTTAAACCAAGATTTTTAGATCAACTACAGAAGTATTCAGACTTAAACCAGAGTTTTCAGACCAACTATAGAGTTATTCAAACTTAAAATAGGATTTTTAGACTAAATCTAGAGAAGCAACAGGGTATTCAGACCGACTACAGAAGTATCCAGACTTAAATAAGGATTTTCATACCAACTATAAAATTATTCAAACTCAAAACAGGATTTTCAGGCCATATCTAGATAAGCAACAGGATTTTTATACTAACTCTCGAAGTATTCAGACTTAAACAGGATTTTCATATCAACTCTAGACGTATTCATGCTCAAGTCAAGGTTTTCAGACCTATCAGACTCCTCTCAAGACCATTTACAGGGTCATAGGAAGTTGGAGCTCCAAATCACTAGGGCAAAATGGTGATTTTCCCAACAATCAAGGACTGAACAATAAATTACAATCGGAGTCCGACTAGGGCTACCTACTGTGTCTAAAGAGGCTATATCTTCAATTAGAGATAAAACCGAGCCTAAAATCTAAGCATAATAGGTTTTGGGGCAAAAACACAATTCTCTAGAAATTAGAGGACCTAATTACAGTTTCTAACAAAGCGGTTGGGAGCACCATCCTAATACGCTATGCTTCTACACATCTATAACATGAATTTTATTTTCATTCGAATATCTTAATTTTGTATAATCTTAGTCTGGTCAACTGTTACTTTATCAAGTGTAATTTAATTTAATTCAAATTAGGTTGTCTAAATTTAATTTGATTTCACGTGTATCTCGGTTAAATGTGGCTTAATTAAATTCAATTTAACTTAATTAAATTTGATTTGATTCAAAGTGTGATTTAATCAATTGTTACTTAACTTAATTCTAATTTGAATGTCTTAATTTAATTTAATTTAACTTAATTTCAAATATAACCAAGTATGACTTCATCGATGGTTGTTTAATTTAGATCCAATTAGGGTGTCTTAATTTAATTTAATGTTCAAGTGCGACTAAATATGAAGTAATCATATGTGCCTTTAATTTAATTAAAATTAGCTTGTTTGAATTTAATTTGATTCCAAGTGTGGTCAATTTTATGACCAAGTATAACTTTAATCAATTTTTATTTAATTTAATTTCAATTTGGATGACTTAATTTAATTTAATTTCAAAATGACATTATATAGGTTGATCCTAGCATCTTTCCTACACTCATACTCAATGTCAAAATATGTACTTTTATCTTATTTGTGCTATACCCTCAAGTGTGACTTAATCAACAACTATTTAATTTAATTTCAACTAAAGTATCTTAATTTAATTTAATCATAGTTGTGACTTAATTTAATTCAAAATAGATTTTCTAAATTCAATTATATTTTGAGTGTGACTTAATTAGTCAATTGCGATTTCATTTAATTTCAATTTGGATGTCATAATTTAATTTAATTTTATATATGACTTAACAATTATAAATTAATCATTCAAGTTATTGTCCTCATCTATCCTTTTAGCGCATTGAAATTTATACGTAGAAAACATTTTATAGATTTGACACAAGAAAATGCATAATAAATGTCAAAATGACTTATATAAGGATTGAAACCTAGGAATTTTTATATACTCATACTCATTCCAAATGTGTGCTTATATGTCATTTGGGCAATAACTCTCATGTGTGAGTTAATCAATAATTATTTAATTTAATTCCAATAAGGTATTTTAATTTATTTTATTCTAAGTGTGACTTAATTTAATTCAATTTAAATTGTCTGAATTTAGTTTGATATAAGTGTCCAAGTTTGCCGTAGTCAATGTTTAATCCTTTTAATTTCGATTTTGACGCCTTAATTTTATTTTAATTTTTAAATGTGACTTATTAAAATATAAATTAACCACTCAAGTTGTTGCTTATCCTTTTAGAGAAAAATGTATAAAAAGGTCAAGAATTCATGTATAGATATTCATTCCAAAATCGTTTATATGCTTATAGTCATGCCAAAATGTGTGTTTATGTGTCATTTAGGTTATAAATTTTATCTATTCATTTTGGTCGATGAAATTAATTTATTAGTTAAAAGATATGTTCATAATATCCTGGCAAAAACGAATATTGTGGAATATGATATTAAAATGAAATTTTGAAAAAGAAAAAAATGAAAAATGAAAAATACATATCCTCATTGCTTTTTATGGCCAACATTATTTCAGCATCATCGTGAATGAGAGAAAATTTCTAATCCATAGCCCTTGGTAATTGTATGCCTTTATATATGCTTTTTGCTAACATGTTCCAAATTTTTCATTTTTGCGTTGCGCAAAATGTACTAGTCCAAATAGTATTTGGGATTATGATGTCAAAATCACAATGAGTCTAGTTTCTAAGTGTGATCAAACGTGACCTATTCAATTATAACTTGATTTAATTTTATTTTAGATGTTTTAATTTAATTTGATTCTAAATGTAACTTAATACAAAAATATTAAGTTAAAGAAAATTGAGTGACATATAATCTCTCCGATTCATTTATATAGGCACAACTAACTTTGAAAATAGGTTAAATTGTTAGTTAAATTATAATATTTAGCCAAACCTTTCTTATTTTTCCCCAATATTGCATTATTTGAATGTTTGCTTTGAAAATCAAGAATGTGATGCTAATTTATTATCATAAATACAATTAATGACTTATAATTAAAGTATAAATCACGACGAAACTTCTCTCATTTCTCCTAATTAGTGTCAAGTTTTACCTCCTAGTCAAATTTTTAGATTTGGCCCCCCATTTTTAGTGTAAAAATTTTGTGGGAAATGAAAGTTTAATTTTCACTTAAAAAAATGTAGATAATAAAAATATATGCTCAAATATTGCTTCAAATCATCTTTTAGATAATTAAAATATATGCTCAAATATTACAAATATGGGTCTTTTTTTGTCAAGTACTGCACAAATATTATTATTACATGTGATTTCTTATTTCTAATTGAATAAAAAAATGTGCAATAGTCTTTGTTAAATAAATATGTACAAAATTTCTTAATACGTGCAATTTTGCTTGAAATCAGAGAGAGAAAGATAATATAGCTATAAATTGATTTAATCAATCATATTTAATGTCATATTTCAACTTTGTCATTTTATTATTTTTCTAAAAATTTTGTAATCTAAACAAAACAAATCAAGGGTAATTAAAATTTTACACTTTAGCCATAGTCAAAATTAAGTAACTTTGTCTATATAAATAAAACGACGAAAATAGAAACTTTGTCTACATAAATAGATCAGAAAGAGTAATTAGTTGTGTTTAATAAATAACCAAGCCACTTGGAATCACAAGATTAGTATTGATGAGGCAAAAACATATTAAAATGTCTTGCATGTATATTGACCTTTTCACTCATTTAATGCTTTGTCTAGGGTCATTAAACGATGAAAGAAAAATATTTGAAATTTAAATTTTCATTCTTTCTCCTCCCTATACAAATCTGTCCATTTTAAGTAGGGACAAAAGAGACACTACTCATAGTTAAATATATGTAAAATAGACAATAAAATTACTATGATCATAGATCATCACGAGCCAACAACTATTACTCTGCCCTAAAATGATTTATATTTGTGAACAGAAGAAATAATAAATTTTGTAATTAGTTAATAACATAATAATCCATTGTCTATTTCATAGTATAAGAAATTATAAACATTGAAAGAAGATCCAATAATTAGTCTTAGTTTCATGATATAAAAAAAATTAATAATTTATATAATAATATTATTGGAAAAAAAATCTAATAAAGGTTGACATAAAATATCAAGTTAAAGAAGAATTCAATTTGAGAATATCAACTAGTTCATTTTCGTCCAAAAGCGAATGTGAATTAGTCAAATTTATGATCTGTTGTATAAACATGGGTATAAATATTTAGTAAAAAAAAAAAAAAAAAAAAAGGAAGAACTCAATTTGAAAGCGTCAACTAGCTAAAAGTTCAATATTCCTACCTTAGTTTTTAAGTTTAGATTTTTCTTCTTTTGGCAATTTTTATCTTTTTATTATTTTTAATCTTTAATTGATCATGCTAACTTTCAAGCATAAAATCAAATTCCTCCACTTATAAATGTTTGTCTTTATTTTATTTTTAATTCGTTCTGCCACTTGGCTTTTCCTGTAATAATTCTTTTTTGGCACTTTCCTTTGTCCACCGCTCTTTTATATCAGGAAGTGCAATTCCAAGAATCATTTCTTCTTCGAGAATCATTTCTTCACTATTTGATTCCACTCTTTTTGTACACTTTATTTTTGGTTTTTTTTTCTCCTCTTTTGGCCTTATAATAGAATTTCAAATCATTCAGCTCCTCACTTTCCCTTCTTCACTGTTTCTGGATTTCCTTTTTATCCATTGAAGGCAACTGTTCCTTCTTTTTTTAAAAAAAATTCCACTCTTCCTTTATATTGAATTCACCATTTAGGGTAATATTGATTGTTATAAACCCTAATTATATTGAATTCACCAATCAAAACTCTTCAGTCTTCATAGATGTTTCAAATTTTTATATGTTTTTCCTTTTTTTGGTGTTTTTCTCACATGTTTATAACAAATAGAAATATCTTTTTTCTTGAAAAATTCAATTAAATAAATGAAAAAATAAATTCCAATATACTATATAAATTGGTTCTTCTAACATAAATGCTTTCGAAATACCGAATTATTTCTTAAGAATTTTTAGAAATATTACTAAAGATACACCAACGAATTACTAAACATCATATTTATAAATTTGAAAAGAAATACGTTAGTGAAGAAATATTCTCAGGGTCTTTATCATAACTTTGTTTATTTTTACTTTATTGAGAGATGTAACCGAATTGTTTTTGTTTACTCAACTATGGTAGTTAGTTTAGTTCTATATCCGATGTTCAAGAATATAATCTTATCCTCACGTGACACCTTAAGTGAATTCACATCGACTAAATATAAGATGTAAATGCAGGTTTGAGCGAGTTCGGTTTAAAGCAGACAATTTCGGTGGATTTAGAATACCACACCTTCAATTATTATTAACGATGTTCTTACTTTTAATTTAATATAAGTCGATGGTTTGATTAAAATAAGTGAAATGAGCCTATTTAACGAACTACGGAAATGATTTAGCGATGATAAAATCGTGTAATTGACTAAGGGAACAAAAATTTCAAAAGCAAACACATTGTAATTGTATTAGTAATTGATTGAATCAGATTTTTGGTTTTATCTTTTTAATTACAAGTAAAATGGTGTTATTGTCCAGAATGAATCCACATGCGTAATTTATGTTTTTGAATATATTCGAGCAACCATGCATAAATTCACTTACCCATATGATTTTTTGAAGGATGAATTAAACGTGGACAGTTCAAACAAGATTTCTTTCTTACACTTTTGAGATTCTCTATGAAGTGAGAAATGGATCCAAAACGGTATGAAGAAGTTCTGGGAATTACGGAAAGAAGTAGGTATTACATTTGATTGGCTTCTCTTCCTCTATTATTGAGAATATTCCGTTAATTTAATTTGAGGAACCCACTTTTTTTTTTTTTGGCACTTTCAATAGATATTTTAAAAAAAAAAAATGGAAATGTTGTAGCTACATTGAGACAGGACAGCAGTTGATGATTCTCAAGTGAGATAAGTACAACTCAGTTAAGTCTTCACTTTAGTATATGATTCAGGTCGATCGAATAATCAGACTCATCATAATGTGTGAATCTTTTTTTTTTATTATTTTAATTAAAATTATGAAATTTAAGTGGCAGACAGGTTTTATTATTAAATTTAAATGCATTGGAACTTCCAATGCTTATCAATTCATATGAATTCCGATTTTTCCCATTAATGTGTAAATAATATCTGATGATCATTATTTCATATTAATTAGGAAATAGAATTAGTTTTTCTTAATAAATAATTTACTTGAAAAATATTTTAATTTTCCGAATGTATGGATTTCAAGAACATCAATATCAAAGTAGAATATCTTTTTTGTCAAAAGAAAAATAAAATCATTTTAAAGGAAATTATTCTCTTTTTTTCACTTTTTTTTCTTTTTAGAGATGAAAACATTCTTTTGAACGTTGATAAATTTATCATAAAAAAGAAAAGAATTTATGAATTTCAATCAATTAATTTATTCATCATCGCCGACCATTGATAGCAAACACATTACAATAACCGTCCACCCAAGTTGCCGCTACCAATGACAAGCAACTAGTATAATTTGTCATTGTCATATATATATATATATTTTTTTCTCATATTTAACAATAAATTTTTTTTAAATATGAAATTTTTATAATTCAAGATATTTGTTTATTCTTATAAAATTAAACATTATAATCTTTTAAGTGACTAAATATGATAAATATTTTTCAAAGATTATTTATTTTTAAATAAAAATAGCCTAAACTAAACTTTACTTCTTCTTATACATTGCGATTTAAATTTTTTTATCATTCTACAAAATTACGAGAATATTAATTAATTTTTTTAAAATTTATTTTTATTTTTTGATATTTTCGAGTATTTACTTTTCAATGAATTGCCAAAGAATAAATTTGTCAATTACAATTACTTTTTACTCAGAATTAAGATTACTTCATAACTTTCTTTTTTTTTTTTCTTTTTTATGCAATTTCCTTAAGTGTTATTAGAATGGAGATAGAGATAGTATATTTATTCAAAAAGGCTTCAAAAGTGATAAACCAATATTAAAATGAGTAATTCTGCACACTTTTTCTTTATGCGAAATTGAAAATGGAGCATTTGCCGTAACTATTTTACTTTTTAATTGGCCGACTTGGTGCAATCAGCATTTAATTCTAGTCTAAGTTCTCTGTCCATCTTTCTCAATAAAATCAAAATATACTTCAAAGTTTATATCATATGTCACTTCACTAAATTGTACATCATATATTAATTGAATGGCATTAATTGATATGTTTCCCCAACTTGTAAGAAAATGCTAATTCCACATTAATGATAGATTTCTCAAATCTTTAAAGTTGCATTTTTAATAAGTTGATGTATTTGATTAATTAAATAATTTATTTTATAAAAAAAGAAGAACAAGGAATAATCTTATCTATCTAAATTAAAGAAAGTGCATACGATGGTCAGAATAATTATACAAGCTTAATTCTTCATTGTTTATCAATTACGTACTCTAATATTCTTTTCTTTTATTTTTTTTTCTTGCTTGAAAATGTACAAGTAATTGAAATTTCACTAATGTTCCTAAAATAAAAAAACTTCACTATTGAAGTAATTTGATGTGATCCGCATAATTGACTTCTACGATTGTGAAATTACAAGTAAAGACAAAATATTTTCATGAGAAATGAAAATGAAAGAATAATAGTTCTTTTCATCACTCAAAGCTCATTTTTTTGAGATTCCGATTCCAAATAATTAGGATTAGTCATTCACTAATTCAAATGCTAAGAGTAATCATAAAACTAAATGTTGACTAAAAGGCTTATCATGTACTCTTAAAAAGGTACTTCACTTTCTATTTTTACATAAATAAAAAATAATTATTATTATTATGGTTAAAAAATATTTTTATTCATATATCTTTTTTATTATGCTCATCTTAAATAATATGAGTAATTATTATATTGAAATAATAAGTAAGAATTAATAAAAATTATTGAAAATAAGATAAAATTCAAAAAAGGGTATAATGGACAATTTAAGGATTAACTATAATGGCAAAAAAAAAGTCGATTATATTTTGAGAAAAATCAAAAAGGAAAGATGGACTATCAATTAAAAAAATAATTAGATTTTCTCTATTAAAATATGATACCATGTATCCTATGTATTGCATCTTAATATTGAACGAAAATATCTACGATCGATGGAGTCTAGTAGTACTGCATGTTTCTTCATCATTTGTTGCAAATTATTCAAAACACAATCCAATTACAGAAAATTCAAAGGAGTTATTATTTTGATATTCAAATCAATTAAGAAATCAATTACTGCTATAAAGATTTATATCTTTCGTTAAGATCAACTCCAAGCGGAAAGATCTAATATTATTATTTTTTTTAGTTTTGATTTCATTATTTGAAAGAATATGAAGTTCTTTTAACAGATCAGCGAACTTTATTAGCTCATAAAATTATATGTCTGGTCTATATGTTTATTTGTAATTGTTGATATTATTATTAATGAGTTAATTTAAAAAAAATATTGAACGAAAAATATCCACTAACTTAATTAAGTTCAATTAGCCGGATTGGTCACTATAGCCTCTAAAGATGCCATAGACTATTTGAGAGAATGATAGGTTTTAGTTACATGTTTAGGGTTTAAATCCCCTCATTTTCTCCTGTTATTCATGTATACATAGGGTCTTCTCTTAGGAAATAACTCACCATTAGTTAAGGGAAATTGGCAACCTTAGTTAGACTCTTTGGCAAATATCTATTTGATCCTTAAAATACTTTAGATCGTTTACGTAAATCATAATTAAGTATTTGGTAAATATTTATATTGTATTAGTGTTATATAACAATAAGAAAATAGGGAGAGAAATAAATGGAGAATGAAGAGAATAAGGAGGAATACCAGAGTGTAATTATTTTTATTGATGAGAAGCCATATACATATATATATATATATATATATATATATA
>CANUEP010056525.1:0-18824 GCA_947857235.1 Jatropha podagrica | reverse complement strand
ATATTTAGAAGTGCTTGTGGTATGTTGTGTTGAATTGGAGTTTTGGGGGTTTGGAGAAAATTGGAAGTGTGTATATTTTCTTTGTGTGGCAAGTTAATTTTTAGTGGAAACTCTTGCGAAATTTTCGTAGGAATTTCTTTAAAATTATTTCTATATATAATAAAAAAACAAAACACAAAAACAAAATGTAAATTAATTGCCTCCTTATGGAAATTTAACCACTCCTAATTTGTGATCTAGCTTTAATAAGTGACATAAGACGGTGCTCCGGCACCGATTGTGGCATCCGTCGTCTGGTTCTCCGGGATTGGCCGGTGGGTGTTACAGGATCGAACCCTAAAGACTAATAAAACCTAATTTTTAAACTGGAACCAGTTTATAAAAACAAATAAATAAAAAGGGGGGTTTTGATCAAATAGCAATTGAAAATAATGACTAAGTAGCAGAAAGCGATAAATTAAATAATTAAATACCAATAGAGGAGACGATTCAGCCAAGGATGATTCACAGCACGGGATTCTCTTGATCGATCATTGATACAAAGATAACTCCAAAAACTGAAAGACGGATAGGTTATAATCTTTGGACAAGCGCCTCCGAAAAATATTTCCGTAATATTATATTACACAGACAAAGCGCTAGAATAATCCCTAATTAGTAAACAATCCCAAACAAGCGATAGAATTTAATTCACTAATAGCAGTACAAACTAGAAAGACCCTGTCCTATTCAACAAACTCACAAGTGCGGTTCATTTAAAACAGATTGTTGGTTTCCATAATATAATTCAAAGGCTTGGACGCAATCAAATTATATTATTTGCTACTTATTCAATTCAGTTAGACAATACGAATCTCAATCTTATTGATAGCTATATGCTTTTCTATAGATTGAACAATGGGCCCTTATTGAACAAATAATAAGAAAACACTAGAGATGGGGTTTCTTATAAACTCAAAAAACACACAAAAGCCAACCAAATTTAAAGAGTCTACTTATCGCATTTAGATCTCACGATTGCGAAGAATCCCTGCTTGAATTCAACCCTTGACTGAAAATATTGAGCTTAGCCGCTCATGGTTGTGAAGAACACAAAGAAATAAAAATAGATCTCGTATTTTATTTTAAGCGAGGAAATGAAAAAATAACAGGGAAGAAGTGATCCCCTCTTACAAACCTTCAAAAAATATATATGAGAACAATATATCCCTAAAACTAAATAATATCTTTGTAAATAAATCTAAATATTTAATTATCTGTAAAATCCCTAAAAATTCGGACCAGCTTGCACTTAAAAGATTTCCTCCCGTCTAGTAAGATTTGTCAAAATCTAGGTCACAACTCTTTAGCACTTGCCCAAGCGCTATTATAAAACTTCCAAAAGCATTTCTCTTTCTTGCGGGCTGGCTACATAGCGCTTGCCCAAGCGCTATTACAATACTTCCAGTAGTTATTCTCTCTCCTGGACTGGTCTCTCCATGTGCTTGCCCAAGCGCTAACTGTAGACTTCCAAAAGCATTTTTGAGGACTTAGCACCGATTTGATAGCTTTCACCAAAACTTTCGAAATCAGCCTCCAAAGCTTCCTTTTCAACAAATCTAGCATTTTCTATAGAAAATATGGAAACCAAGTGAAAGGACTTCATTTAAGCCGAAAATCATCCATACACATTAATCAAATATATAACATTTTATGCTAAATTTACAAGTTATCAAATTCCCCCACACTTATTCCATACTTGTCCTCAAGCATGACCAAAGTCTCAATTAAACTCACAAAGAGACACACTTCACCCTACAACAACACTCTTTTAATAAAATATTCAATATTTGGAAAGAAAGACAAGCAAGGTAATAATCATCTTTTAATAAAACATTCAATATTTGGAAAGAAAGACAAGCAAGGTAATAATCATCATTGTTTATTCTATCAACACCATACCAATATACAACAACCTTAAGGCATCCCATTAAGCACAAAACATAAAGACTTGGAAATTTATGCACACAACTTATTAAGTTCCATCAGAACTTAAGTTGTAACATTCCAAAATATAAAGTTAACCTACTAAAGTACAATACTCTAGAACGTGGTGTCATTTTTTCAAAAGGAAGGAATGTGCCTTCTCCACTCATCGTTTTTCATTTATTCGTTGCAAAAATATTTTTCTTTTTTTTCTTCTTTTTGCAACTTATAAAGAACTCATGTGCATTACCGCTTTTTTTCGTTCTCTTTTATTCCTAACCTTTTACATTGCTTTGCGCGATTTGCACCCCCATCCTTCCAAATCATACATCCAAACATCCAAAAGTAGCACTTCAGACAAGTTAAATAGAGTTTTAAAAGGTGCACAATAATGAATTAAGCACAAGCAATTTAAAGTTCCACCTATTAATGAAATCTAAATGATTTGCATAAAAATAGAGTGACTAAGGGATGCTATCAACAGTATGGAGAAGATAGAAGATTATAATAAAAACTACTATTACTTGCCTAAAATTCCAAAGAGCCAATTTAATGCAAAAGAAACTAGTTAAAGGGCAAAGAATGCTTCCCATGAGCTCAAAAGAGAAAATCAATCACACTTCAAGACAAGAAGGAAATTTGCAAAAAATTTGTATATACAAAGCAAAAAGCACAAATTCCCAAGGAATAAGTTAGATAATACTAAGTAAGCAATGGATTATTCAAAAATAAGCTGGAAAAACAAATAAATCCCATGGAATAAGTTGGATAATACTAAGTAAGCAATGAATTATTCAAAAATAAGCTGGAAAAATAAATAAATCACAAATAAGCACTTCCAAAAGCACATCCTCCTCCACACTTATTCTTCACATTGTCCCCAATGTGGAATCATCAACAACATAAAGGGAGGCTCAATTTCCAAAAAGAATAAGACAAATGAAAGAAAAAGGAAAGAAAGCTTCCTTGTGGAGGTAGACATGAGCTAAGCGGAGGGCGAGGGCCAAGATAACCCCAAATGGCGCGCAACGGCATGTAGGATGGTGTGGACCTCGGTGACCATGGAAGTAAGGGAGTCAAGCTTGCCCTCCAAACGTTCCATGCGAGACACCAGAGATGAAGAGGCCTCGGGCTGGGCAGCAGGAGGAGCAGATGTTGAAGGTGCAGCTGCAATGTCCTTTCTCTTACAGAAGACGTGCTGTTGGCGCAGAATAATGGGACCTGCAGGAACAAATACAAAAGAGCTGCTCTCTTCACGGCGCAATAAGCCCATAGAATCTAAAATAGGTAAATCCAAATGAGGCATGGCACATGCAACATGCAAAGTATGTGCATCAAGATCTAACACACCCTATCGTACAGCTATTATAGTAATAATAGACCCTAAAAGTATATCCCATTGAAAACGAATGATTCTCTCAAACTGGGTAACAAGCCAAAACCCAAGATTTACACGTCTTCCATTGAGCATACACCACAAGAAAAACAACTCAGGTTTTGAGAGGATAGTAGTATCCTCAGTGCGTCCAGAAAATGTAAAGGCCAAGAAACGGTGAATATAGTGTAGTGTGGCATTCTGAATCAGATTAGCCTTAGACCGACTAGCAGAATAAAGAATGTCAGGCTGACCAGTAAGTGTCCTATAAGCATCTAAATCATCACACTATCTGGATAATCACAGTAAGCATTCATATAAGTAGCACTCGCAGTAGACTCAGCATCAAGCACACCTAAAGCGACATTAAAAGATGTAATAGAAAAGCTAAGCATGCGACCCATTAAACGAAATCGAATGGCATCAGGTGTATTGGGACTGAAAGACTTAGAAGAATGGACAAATTCAAATGTCGAAAAAAATTCTAAGCAAAGTTCGACGAATGCGGGACACTGACAAAAGAAAATTTTGCGCCAACCAATAACATCAACCAAATTACAGAACTCATCATGCAAATTAAGCATAACAAGGGAAGGAACATCAACAAAATGACATGGTATTATTTCAAGAGTGTGGACAAAGGCGTACCTTTGTTTGTGGGTAACCAAGTCGAAACTTAACGTAATATCCAAATCAGCAATATTGTGACAATAGTGACTCTTACCTTTCCTCATCCTGACACGGCTTCATGGCGGAGGTGCAGTAAGGGCAGACTGGTCGACTGAGGCGGGTGGCTTAGCAACAGGGGAAATAGGCACATTGAAAGAAATGGACACGGGAGGAGAGACCGGACAGGCAGGACACGGCGAAGGTCGACGCGCAGCTGGTTGTGGCGGCGCTATGACTGGTGGCGCGACGCATCGACATCGATGGGACTAGGAGCGGGACTGACGGCACGTGATGGCAGGAGACTCAGGTGGAAGCGGCATCCCTTCATGGCTGGCGGCTCTGTCACTGACGTCGGGTGGCAACAGAATTGGAAGCGGCAGGAGGTCCTGGTGCGATTGGTGATGAGGAGCGCGCTGATGTGAGGGGCGATGGTGAACATGTAACCGCCCTTAGCGGTGCAGCACTGGGTCCAGGAATGGCGGAGGCAAACATGACAGGGGCGGCCGACGACAGAGAATGCGATAGACTCTCCTTGTCTGAAGCGGAGCGCGATGGCTAAGGCGAGGGTGACGGCGAGGGCGGAGGGCGCGACGAGATGGTGCCGCTTGGAAGCCGTGTGGCATGCCTCTTGGTTCGCGACATGCTTGAAGTCTGACAAGTGGCGGTTCATGGTGTCTTGGCAGCTGCAATCAGAAACAAAAGAGAGAGTGAAGGAATAGGGAGTTAGGGTAACACAAATGCAGAGGGTAAAAATAAATAAAGTTAAAGGTAATAAAAGATAAAAAGGAACAAGTAAAGGGAAAATAAGGAAAATAAACAAAAATAATAAAAAAAACAAAGAAAAAAAAAAGAAGGGCCACAAAGCTACCATGGCCACACCATAAAAAAAAAACAAAAGGACCCCTTTTTTTTCTCTTGCTCCTATTTTTTTAAAAAAATAACCCTCTTTTATTTTAACCATGGCAGGTAAATCATCTCGCCAACATGAACCCAGAAAATGAACTTGAGAAAAGGAAGAAGATGACCCAGACTAAAATAAATAAATTAATAAAACTAAAAGTAAGGTAAAGCAAAAATAAAAATAGATACAAGGCTTGGGCAAGCCGTATATTGGGTTGCCTCCCAACAAGTGCCCTAGTTTATCGTCTTAGGCCAAACATTCCTAGGTCACTCCCCCAAGTTCAGACTGACCAAATGTACTTCCTTCGGCTCAAAAACTGTGAATCCTTCATAGAATGGTTTAAGACGGTGGCCGTTAACTTTGAAAATTTTATCAGTTTCCAAGCTTGGAATTTCCACTGCACCATGAGAAAATACGTTAGTGACCACAAAAGGTCCTATCCATCTAAACTTAAGCTTACCAGAAAATAATTTAAGTTGTGAATAGAAAATTAAAACTTTTTGCCCAACTTTAAAATTTTTCCTGGAAATCATTTGATCATGGAAAGTCTTGGTCTTATCTTTATAGAGTTTAGCACTCTCATAAGCTTCATTTCGAATTTCCTCCAACTCTTGTAACTGCAACTTTCTTTGCTCACCAACTTCTTCTAATCGTATGTTGCATTGTTTAATAGCCCAAAATGCACGATGCTCCAACTCCACTGGTAAGTGGCATGGCTTACCAAAGACCAAATTGTATAGGGACATACCAATGGGAGTCTTGTACGCTGTCCGATAGGCCCAAAGAGCATCATCTAGCTTAAGGCTCCAATCCTTCCTAGTATTATTGACTGTCTTCTCCAAAATGGACTTCACCTCCCTATTAGAAATCTTAGCCTATCCATTCATCTGAGGATGGTAGGTTGTGGAAACTCGGTGCATAACTCCATACTTCTTTAGAAGGTTGGCCATATAAGGTTTTGCCAGTGTCTTACATATCGTGCAGCGGAATTAAAACTCCACAACACCGCAAAAACCCGCCGAGGATCCATGTGTTTCAAAACATTCGGAAGACAGGGTTAGATTACAAACCTAGAGTTCGAAGTCGTGCTTTACCATGGACAGACGCTGCTCCTCAGGTGAACGTCCTCTACTAGCATCCACAAACGATCTCACCAGACAAGCGCACGGCTGCTAGCTCCGTTAAGTTGCGATAATGGTTTTTTTTTTAAACAAGGAGAAGGAGGCGATTTTTATCTCAATGACTTATGATCGTATATGTTTTATTTTTATATATATAGCACTTATATATTAAAAATAAAACCCTAATAAAAAGCTTTCATATGAGATTTTGCTAACGTGCTTTTAAACCTAATTTAAGGCCCAATTCGCCTAATCTAATTCTTTCAATCCCTTGGGCCTTGAGTCAAATTTCAAGCCCATTAAAAACCCTATGCTCGTACATGATAATCTGGTGTGCGACCCAATAGGTCCATATTTAGTTGGCAGTGTGCCATATTCACAATGCAACCCACAAATCATAAGCGGTCTTTAGCTAGACATTATGATTACCTAATAAATATGAAATCATTTATCCGATATAAAACCTAATGATACATGTCATGATTCCTTTTGTTATGCGATATCTAATTTGAACATACGTCA
Source organism: Jatropha podagrica (assembly GCA_947857235.1). NCBI lineage: Eukaryota > Viridiplantae > Streptophyta > Magnoliopsida > Malpighiales > Euphorbiaceae > Jatropha > Jatropha podagrica. The sequence goes on along the minus strand of CANUEP010056525.1, from coordinate 12,271 downwards.
TGGATCACGTCATACTTATATTGTTCAAACATATCCATTTCTCGATTTGTAAGCAGATTAATAAATCAAATTAAATTGAACTCTCTATATCAATTTATTTGAGCACGACCATGCATTTCTCAGTCCTACTTATCAAGGGGCCCAAAAGATATCTCTCTTATGAAAGAGGAATAAATCTCATCTCGATCATGCACTATCCTCTACATGATTTACATTATGCTCAACCATAACCTTTATAGCCATTCGATTAAAGATGACATTTGATCATGTCAAAACACAATGCTCCTCATGTAGGACACTGTGACAACCTTAGGTCTAAGGATTAAATGACATAACCATATTGAGACCATTAATGCCATCGACCCATATAATGATCTCAAAGTGGGTATATCTAGTACATTGTCCCCACAAGTACTTATAAGCTTGAATGGCTTCACCATACACATTCAAACTTATACTAGTCAATATTTCACTTATGACTAGGGATATATATTATTATAAAGCAACATGTAAAAACAATATAATAATAAAAGTAACCTCTTTATTAATTAAATTCAAAAAATATAAGGTCCAAAATATTGGCCTAGGGCACAATCACCAGCAAGCCATGACTTTATTGCAAAAATGTGTCCCTCGATCGCTGATGATGGCTCTAGGAACTCCAAACCTGCAAAAAATATGACTTTCAACAAAACTTACCACGGTTTTGGCATCATCAGTCCCCGTAGCCTTGGCCTCCACCCACTTTGACACATAATCCACAGCAAGAAAAATGTATGAGTTCCTAAAGGACATTGGAAACGGTCCTATGAAATCGATGCCCCACACGTCAAAAATCTTACATATCAAGATAGAAGTGAGTGGCATTTGACCTCTCTTGCCTAAATTACCGATCCGCTGGAATGCTCACAAGCTTTGCAAAATAGGAACGAGTCGCGAAACACAGCAGGCCAAAACAAGCCACAATCCAGCACCTTGCGAGCAATTCGACTAGGTCCAAAATGTCCACCACACGCATAAGAGTGACAGAACTGCAGTACATCTTAAATCTCTGTATTAGCTATGCATCTATGGATGACCTGATCAGAGCAAAATTTCCAGAGGTAAGGGTCATCCCACACATAGTACTTGGACTCTTGGCGAATTTTGTCCCTCTCACTCCTAAATAATTCTTTTGGAAGTGAACCTCTGACAAGATAACTGACAATGTCAGTAAACCATGGAATAAATTTATCACGCAAACCATAAAGATATTCATCCAGAAAGTCATCCTTTAAAGGGGATGGCTTTTCATTGAATGTTAACCGGCTGAGATGATCAGCAATTAAGTTTTTTGAGCCCTTCTTATCTTTTATCTCTATATCAAATTCTTGAAGAAGCAGTATCCAACGAATCAAGCAAGGCTTTGACTCCTTCTTGGTGAGCAAGTACTTAAGGGCTGTGGTCAGAATACACAGTAACCTTAGTCCCTAATAAGTAGGAGCGAAACTTCTCCAATGCAAACTCAATTGCCAAAAGCTCTTTCTCTGTGGTAGAGTAATTGCACTGTGCATCATCCAGCGTCCTCGACGCGTAATAGATCACATACGGATTCTTCCCAATTCGCTATCCAAGAACAACTCCTACGGCGTGGTTGCTCGCTTCACACATGATCTCAAAAGGATAGTCCCAATATGGAGGCTGGATAATAGGCGTAGAAATCAACTCCTCTCTCAACTTATCAAAAGCCTTTGTGCATGCCTCATTAAACTCAAACGAGTATCCTTTTGAAGTAGCTGGCACAAAGGTTGTGCTATTTTCGAAAAGTCCTTGATGAAATGCCTGTAAAATCCTGCATGACTAAGAAAAGAACGAACCTCCCGCACGCTGGCGGGGTAAGATTTTATCACGTCAATTTTGGCCTTATCTACTTCTATACCCCTCGAAGACACAATATGGCCCAGAATCAAACCCTGCTCCAACAGAAAATGACACTTTTCATAATTTAAAACCAAGTTTGAATCTAGGCATCTTTCCAAAACCTTGGTGAGATTAACAAAGCATGCATCAAAAGAATCACCGTAAACGGTGAAATCATCCATGAACACTTCTATTATATTTTCTACATAATCAGAAAATATACTCACCATACACCTTGGAAACGTGGCTGGAGCGTCGTAAAGTCCAAAGAGCATCCGCCGATAGGTAAAGGTACCAAAAGGGCAAGTGAACGTCGTCTTGTCCTGGTCCTCGAGTGCAACTGGAATCTGGAAGAAACCCGAATAACCATTAAGACAATAATAGTGAGAACATCCAGCTAACCTTTCAAGCATTTGGTCAATAAAAGGAAGTGGAAAATGGTCTTTTCCAGTGGATGCATTCAACTTCCTATAGTCTATGCCAACTCTCCACCCATTCTGGACTCGAGTGGGCACCAACTCTCCATTGTCATTCTTGACTATGGTTATACCCGTCTTCTTGGTCACAACTTGTACTGGACTCACCCAATTGCTGTCTGAGATCAGGTAGATCACACTTGCATCTAGCAACTTCAGAATCTCCTTTTTCATAACCTCCATCATTGGTGGGTTCAGGCATCTTTGAGCTTTCCTCTTTGGCTTGCTTCCTTCTTCCAACAGAATGCGATGCATGCACGTCGACGGGCTTAGCCCTTTAATGTCGGCTATGGTCCATCCAATAGCCACTTTTTGCTCGCGCAAAACCCGGACCAACTTTTCTTCCTCCACCTTGCTGAGTTTATTAGAAATGATTATTGAAAGCATTTCTCCCTCACCCAAGGAGGCATACTTCAAGTGGTCAGGCAAAGGTTTTAACTCTAACTTGGGTTGCTGCAAAATAGAAGGCAAAAGCTTGGCGTGAGAAGAAGGTAACTCCAAATTACAAATGTTACCTTTCAAAGGCCTAGTCGCCTCCATTTCATGCACAACTTCCTGTAGTGTTTCATCAAATGAAAACCTGTCTTCAAGCTTACCTAGGCTGCCGATGTCAATACTCCTACAAATCACTACATTGAGTGCACCATTAACATCATTAACATTATGCTCAAAAAGATATTGGGTCAAAGGATCAACAATATCAACACTACAAACATGGGACACATCACATGGATATTTCATGGCATCATGCACATTAAACTTGATTACATCACCATCAAACTCCATGGTAAGAGTACCATCATGAGCATCGATCTTCGCTCTAGCTGTGCTAAGAAATGGTCTCCCTAGTAAAATTTTACAAGAAGTGGGGGATCTATCATCCTCCATATCTAACACATAAAAATCAGCAGGGAATATCAAACTATTAACTTGCACTAACACATCCTCTAACACCCCTTCAGGGTATACTTCAGACCTATCAGCTAGTTGAATCACAACAGAGGTATCTTTTAAAGGACCAGCACTTAAACTAGAATAAATTGATAATGGCATAACATTTATGGATGAACCCAAGTCACACATAGCCTTTTTAATACCAATATTAACAATTTTACAAGAGATAGAAAACATACCTCGATCCTTGCACTTAGGAGATAATTTTTTCTGTAACATAGCGGAAACATTCTCCCCCACACTCACCCTTTCATAACCAGCTAGCTTCCTTTTGTTAGTGCAAAGTTCCTTCAAAAATTTCGCATAAAGAGGAATTTATTTAATTGTATCTAATAATGGAATATTTACCTCTACCTTGTGAAAAGTCTCAAGAATCTCCTTTGCCTCTTTATCCTTCTTTGATTTAGCTAACCTTTCTGGAAAAGGGGGGTTATATCACCAGTGGCGGAGGCTTGGGCAAGTGTGATTCTGCGTTTTTGGTCTACTATATCTCTATCTCCTCTTCAGCTTCTTTCTTTGAATCGCTACATTCCTTCTTCAAATTTGGGGTCACCAGCTCCTTCCCACTCCTTAAGGTAATTGCGCTCACATTTTGCTTGGGGTTGACAATGGTTTGAGAAGGTAGCTTTCCTTTTCGACTCCAACTTGCTTAGAGAAGTAGCTAGCTAACTCACTTAGTTCTTTAAGTTTTGAATACTAGTTCTAGTCTCCTGCTGGAATTGTTGAGTGTTAGTAGCAAGCGACTTAACTATATCTTCGAGAGACATACCTGATTTAGAGCTTGCTTAAGGGTGCTGCTGATGTGGTGCATAATGGAATTACTGCGCATTTTGTGGCCTTCCTCCATAGCTGAAATTCGAATAATCCCTCCATCCTGGGTTGTACGTATTTGAGTACGGATCATACTTTTGTTAAGGCTGCTTGGAAATCTGCCTACAGCATTTACCTGTTCTTGATCACCTTCTTGCAATGTTAGGCACAAGTCAATCGTGTGTCAATGGTAAGCGCAGATTCCACATACTTTAGCCTGAGGGAACATACCTAGCAATACGATGAAACATACTTGTTAGCTCATTAAGTTTTTGCTCAATATTAGAATCACTTACTTGGTTGACTCTCCTTGGCATGTCTTGGCATCTACCAAACTGTTGTGTGTTGGCAGCCACGGTAGATATGATTTCGTGGGCTTGTCGAGGAGTTTTATTGACAAGAGCTCCTCCACTCGCTGCATCAACCATTCTTTTCTCTAAATCTAGCTTTCCTTCGTAGAAATACTGAATCAGAGATTGTTTAGTAATTCCATGCTGCGAGCAGCTGGCACACAATCGCTTGAATATCTCCCAATAATCATGGAGAGTTTCCGCATCTTTTTGCTTGATGCCACTAATTTCCCTTCGAATCAAGGTTGCTCTTGAAGCTAGAAAGTACTTCTATAAGAAAGTCAGACCATGTCCTCCCACGTTCTAATGGTGCTGGAGGGCAAGTAGAACAACCACTCCTTGGCGGCATCCTGCAAAGAAAATGGGAATGCCTTCAACTTGATTTGTTCTTCAGTCACTCCTTGTGGTTTCATGCTCGAGCACACTACGTGAAACTCCTTCAGGTGTTTGTTTGGGTCTTCATTCTCCAATCTACGGAAGATAAGAAGCAGGTGTATTAAGCCTGATTTCAGCTCAAATGCCACCTCCAGGGCTGGATAATTAATCCAAAGGGGTTGTTGCTCCACCGGAGGTGCGTGTAACTGTCTCACTGTCCGTTCCTCAGCCATGACTTTTTCTTCTTCAGACTCAATTCTGTGCCTTCAAATTTTGCTGGAATTTCAGGTGCTGGTTCGTCTAAAGGAGATGTGGATGTCATGGTTGCATGTTCCTTTCCCAGTCGTGCTACTTTCCTCAATGCACAGGCTTGCTTCTCGATTTCTAGATAAAAATCTAAGTTAGCCTATTTAGATCTGGTCATCAAAATCAAAAATCAAATTTATATTAGTCCTCGGCAACGGCGCAAAAATTTGATGGGTGTCAAAGCTACCAAAAATAATTCCTGATTTTCTAATCTAGATAAATTGTAGATAGGGAAAGAAGGGTCGAACTCTAGAGACTAATAAAACCTGATTTTTAAATTGAAATCAGTTTATAAAGACAAATAAATAAAAAGGGGGTTTTTGATCAAATAGCAATTGAAAATAATGACTAAGTAGCAGAAAGCGATAAATTAAATAATTAAATACCAATAGAGGAGACGATTCAGCCAAGGATGATTCACAGCACAGGATTCTCTTGATCGATCACTAATATAAAGATAACTCTAAAAACTGAAAGACTGATAGGTTATAATCTTTGGACAAGCGTTTTCGAAAAATCTTTCCATAATATTATATTACACAGACAAAGAACTAGAATAATCCCTAATTAGTGAACAACCCTAAACAAGCGATAGAATTTAATTCACTAACAGCACTACAAACTAGAAATACCCTGCCCTATTCAACAAACTCACAAGCACGATTCATTTAAAACAGATTGTGGGTTTTCATAATATAATTCGAAGGCTTGGACGCAATCAAATTATATTATTTACTACTTATTCAATTCAGTTAGACAATACGGATCTCAATCTTATTGATAGCTATATGCTTTCCTATAGATTGAACAATGGGCCCTTATTGAACAAATAATAAGAAAACACTAGAGATGGGGTTTCTCACGAACTTAGAAAACACACAAAAGTCAATCAAATTTAAAGAGTATACTTATCGCATTTAGATCTCATGATTGCGAAGAATCCCTACTTGAATTCAACCCTTGACTGAAAATGTTGAGCTTAGCCGCTCATGGTTGTGAAGAACACAGAAATAAAAATTGATCTCATATTTAATTTTAAGCTAGGAAATGGAAAAATAACAGGGAAGAAGAAGCGATCCCCTCGTACAAACCTTCAAAAAATATATATGAGAACAATAAATCACTAAAATTAAATAATATCTTTGTAAAATAAATCTAAAATATTTAATTATCTATAAAATCCCTAAAAATTCAGACCATCTTGCACTTAAAATATTTCCTCGCGTTTAGTAAGATTTGTCAAAATCCAGGTCGCAGCTCTTTAGCGCTTGCCCAAGCGATATTACAAAACTTCCAAAAGCGTTTCTCTTTCTTGTGGGCTGGCAACATAGCGCTTGCCCAAGCGCCATTACAATAATTCCAGTAGCTATTCTCTCTCCTGGGCTGGTCTCTCCCTGTGCTCGCCCAAGCGATAACTGCAAACACTACAAGAAAAATGCAATTTAGAAACGGATTTTTCCGTTTCTAAATGCTAAAAATCCGTTGCTAAAAATATTTAGAAACGGATTAGAAAGATATTCTGTCCGTGACAAAATTGGCATTTCTAATTCGTTTAGAAACAAATTCGTAATCCGTTTCTAATTTGGCAATGGATATATCCATTTCTAATTTTCTATCAATCCGTTTCTAATTTCCCACTCTTGGGAACACATTTCATTTCCAAACCTTTTCCATTCCATTTCTAACTCCATTTGTAAATCTATTTCCTTTCCGTTGCTAATCCATTTCTGAGTACATTTCCAAATATTTCATCCAGTTCTAATTTCTGTTTCTAATCCGTTTCCGTTACCTATTCCGTTTCTAAATCCGTTGCTACAGTTATTATCATTGCTTATTCCGTTTCTAATATTTTTGTTGCCAACTAACATTCTTCTATTCCGTTTTTATTCTCTATTCGAAAAAATCCATTATTTTTAATATTGTAATCCTACCTGTTTCTAATATTTCAATTTATACATTTCTAATGAAATTAACTTAAAATCAAATAGAAAAAGTTAACATAAAATTAAAATAATTTTAATTGTACGTTATGTCAAATATCAAGACAACAGAAATGCCAAACCATTTATTTATTTATTTATTTTAAGTAATTATGATTGGTATGGTCTTCCATAGACGTACAAAACTTAAGCAACTACTATATACAAATTAAGATTTAACATCATAATGTTTATGTAATTATACATATTACTAACAATACGACGAGAGACTTCTTATGCCGATCCATTTATGAAAGCAACACAAGGTTTGATCTACCAACTTGCTAACTCTTCTACCTGCATAATCATCTTTACAGTTAGCCGTACATTTTCTAACCCATTTAACTGGTGAAATTTTATAATTTTCTAACACAGGTATAAGCAAGATATCTAAAACGAGAATTAAAATTTTAGAATTTGTAATTAAGCATCATTGCAGCTGCTAATATTTTGTAAGCCTCTGATGAATGATAAAAGAAAGGTAACCAATTGTTCTCAAATAAAATCGCAGCATCAGTAAACTACATAAATATATTAATAACAATACACAAATAATGCTTTCAGTGTTTCCATCAGTTTGTGCCACACATTTGTATGATCTAAAAGCATAAAGGATACCAGCTTAGCGAATAATATAGATAAAATATACACTTAAATTTTAAAAAAAAAAAAAAAAAAGAAGGAAAAATCTTACCAGCAACGTTGATATTCTCTACAATGTAAAGATAGTTGTCTTCATTGATCTCTCCCTTCTGCTGTGCGTCCAAAATATGATCTATTGCACATTTCAACCCTTCATTATTCATGCATTTGGTGCTTGAAAGCTTCCTGTGTTCAACAATATAAAAAATAATAATAATGAATTTATTTTATAAACCTTGAGTTTCTATTTGATAGAATTTTTTTTTTATAACCAAGTATCTCAAGCCACTAGACTAAAGTTGGCCCACTGATTAATAAAGTGCTTCCAGCAACTATAATCGAACACCTTTCAATCTCATTTGAGGAGAAAATTTCATTTGAGAGAGAAGAGTGCGAACTACCCACCATGATAGAAAAATATTTAAGTTTAGTGTTTTAATATATTAAAAAATCTTAAAGGAATAGTTAACTGGTGAAATATTTACTTTAAAATAAAATAAAACTGTATATCAGCATTTGTTTCTGGTTTGCTAAATCTGTCTGTTTCTCTGACTAGGAATTGGAATCATTAGTTACAGTTTTCTTTAACTAATTTGGCATTTTGTGCCCTTTTGGTGTTCAATGAAAAGCCCACCTAAGCATTTATCGCTAATTAGTTTAGGTATTATTGTGGGAACGATATCTTGCCTAAATGATAAGAATGATATCTAGTTCAGATTGATAGCTAACTAAGTTTTAGCAACTAACATAACATTTACCTAAAATGAAATAATTTGCCAAATAGAAAATAGTTCATAGTTTAGCTTTAAAATGCAACTATTACAGCTGGTGGAATTTTTTTTTTCAAAAAGCCAAAAAAAGAAAAGAAAAGAAAATACTCACTTCCTTTCCTCAACTAAGAAGTCCTTGAAGAGCTGCAACCTTCTCTCCTTCACTTCTTTACAGATCTTCAAGTAACCTCTCAAAAAGGGTCTCAAAATAGGAATAAAATCACCGTAGTTATACTCAAAGCTTTGAGCCAATCTACTTCTCTCTCCATTCAAAGCCTTAAGCTTAACAAACAAAGGATCGTCTTCACTTTCAAATCTCCTGTCAAACATGATTCTATACATATCTCTCATTTAAATTGTTAATCTAGGAATTTAATAGCCAGCATTCAAATTTCAGAACATTTTAAACATGATAGCCAGCATTAGATTCTTCTGTTCTTTTCCACCCCAGGCAAGGCTAAAGCTAAGAATATTCAGCATAGTTCTATCTTCCTTACTTACAAATTTTACATAAAAAGGTTTAATATTCAGTAACTGCAGGAGATAAAGGGTAAAAAGGAAGTACCAGAATTAAAGATCCACAAGGGACCATTGCAAATCATATTTAGCTGCGTCTCGATTCTTCGCACGAAATCCGTGGCTTCACATGAAATCCGCGGCTAAAACTTTCTAGCAAAAACAAAAACAACAAACCAGAAGGAAAGGGGAAAAAATCGAACCTATCGCAGCTTCTTCAACCGAACACAACCAACGAAAACACACAAAACCCTAAACGAAAACAAAAAAAAAAAAATAAGAAACAGACTTACCGTTACCGTTGACTTCAGGAGGAGACGCGAGAGACGAAGAGACGGTCGCCGCTAAACAGGAGGTGCTGCGCGCGGTGGTGGACCGCTTGGTGGCCGCCGGTCTTGCGCAGAGACGAAGAGAGAGACACAGTAGACGCGAGAGACAGGAGACGCGAGAGAGAGACTGAGAGTGAGAGTGAGAGTGAAAGAAAAAGACAAACTGAAAGAAATTAGGAAAACTTTGCTGCGTTTACATGAAGAAGGAGAACGCAGCAAAGTGTCTCTCAATTTTGGGATTTATCCCCTGAGAGTAGCGGACGGAACGAAACGGCGCCGTTTCAGCCAACTTTTTTTTCAATTCTTTTATTAAGTAGAACGGACTAATTATCTGTTTCTAACAATTCAAGTCTCCAAACGGCGCCGTTTCAGCCAACTTTTTTTTTAATTCTTTTATTAATTAGAAACGGACTACTTATCCGTTTCTAAAAACTCCAGTCTCCAAACGGCTTCGTTCCAGTCTAGTTTTTCAACTGTTTTATTAATTCGAAACGGAATAACAATCCGTTGCTAAATTCTGTTTCTAAATCCGTCTCTGTTCCGTTTCTAATTTCTGTGTGCCAGTTTCCCACCAATTGTAGCAACGAAAGTTTCCGTTTGAATTATTTTCGTTTCTAATCCGTTTCTATTCCGTTGCTAATCCGTTTATAAAGTTGGCAAAAGATACAAGATTATTTTCCGTTTCTAATCCGTTACCAATCCATTTCTAAATGAAACCGGACTCGTCCATTTCTAAAAATCCGTTTCTAATCGGCGAATTTCTTATAGTGAGACTTCTAGAAGTGTTTTTGAGGACTTAGTACTGATTTGATAGATTTCACCAAAACTTCCAAAATCAGCCTCCAAAGCTTCATTTTCAACAAATATAGCATTTCCTATAGAAAATATGGAAACCAAGTGAAAGGTTTTTATTTAAGCCAAAAATCACCCATAAACATTAATCAAATATATAACATTTTATGCTAAATTTACAAGCTATCAGCGCCACGTTGGATTTCTCTCTCCTCCATGTGGAAACTAAATTAATTTTTTGGGTTGAATTTTCTTTAACAACTCTCTCTCCTCCATGTTGGATTTCCACTCACTAGTCACTCCCTTTTATTGTCTCCTCTACCCATATTAAAAAAAGCAACCAACTTTACCCTAAGTGTCAATCTCCTTATCTTCTTTCTCTCGTCCCTTCATTTCTTCATCTAGCTTTTTTTTTTATATTTCTGATAATGACATCTCCTACAATGACCACAAATCCACAAGGTATGATTGTCTTATTTAAACACATCTTTTTTTTTTAACTGTAGGTGGTCCACCAATGCTATATTCTTTGTCTTTTTGCATCAGAGTTTTATTTTTTTATTTGATAATAGGTCTTTGTAAGATGGAAATATAAAATACAGTTGCATATGGATTCTGGGTGTTGTGGCATAAATACAATTTCGTGAAGGACTATGGGATTGATTATTGCTTTGTTTACTTGTGTTATGGATATGTTTATTGTATTCAATAGTGGGTATGTGAAAGAGTGAAAATATGGTGTATTGAGCTTTTTGCCTTTTGTTTTATATTAGTCTTTTATGAAAGTAAACCTCACTTATTTTTAGTTGTTGATTGATCATTAGATGAGCATAATAGTGAAACAAAGTTTCAATTAGCTTTTTGTTCGTAAATTGAAAACATACTTGGTTGTGGAACGGTGAAATTGATTGTTACTTTTATTTAATTTATTCGTAGGAGTATATACATTAGATTATAACATAGGAGATGTTGAAGAGGCTTTAAATGTGGGTGGAACAAGCGCTATGGATTGCAATATTTGGGAAGTTAATTCTAACTTTGAGTTTGTGATTCCTAGAAACAATCAAGATGATGAGAATGTGGGTAGTCACAGGAAAACAAACATAGGTGAGGGTGCACCTAGGGTTGAAAACAATGGGGGTATGAGAGATAATACAGATAAAGAACTTAGAGATGAAGAATACAATGTTGAGGATGGTGATGATGATTTTGCTACAGTTATTAATGACAATTATAGGGAACCTGATAGTAGGGGTAGGCCTAAGGGTAGTGTTTCTAGAATTAAAGTAGGTGGTGTTAAGGAGAGAGTTAGGGTTGATGTAGGAGATTCTGATTCAGAATATTCAACATCTGATGAGTTATTAACTGAGTCAGATTCTAGTGAAGAAGGTAGTGTTAGGTACCCAACTTTTAATGAAAAGGATCTATTGAGCCCTACATTTAAGATAGGAATGTTATTTAAAAATAGAGATCAATTCAAGGAAGCATGTAGGAATTATAGTATACAAAATAGATTTTAAGTTTGGTTTAAGAACAATAGGGAGAAAGTGCAGGCTAGGTGTTATAAGGAGTGTGGTTGGAAAATCTTTGCAAGTAAATTGAATAAAAAATCAAAAACAGATACTACATTCCAAATCAAAATCGATTACTTTAATCACACTTGTGCAAAGGTTTTTTCCAATTTTCATGTCACTACGTCATGGTTGTTTAAGGCTTATTTAGAGGATTTTAGATCCCAATCCTATCTAGGAATTATCACATTTCATTGATAGGGTTAAAAGAGAACATGGGTATATTATAGGTAGAATAAAGGCTTAAAGAGCTAGAGATAAGGCACCGTTAGTGATACATGAGGATGAAAGGGTGCAATATGGATTCTTGCATTCTTATAGGGTTGAACTGTTGATAGCCTCGCAAAGCGAGCAAATTTTGTTATGTTATTTTCATATAGTTTGCATGAATGCATGTTATTTTTATATATTTTACGTTTGCTCATGTTGTCTCTATTTCAAAGTAATTACAGGAACACAATTTTAGCAAAGGAATGAAAAAGCTTGCTTTATATAGAAAAAA
>CANUEP010056489.1:0-13153 GCA_947857235.1 Jatropha podagrica | reverse complement strand
TGGAAATGGATTTACACTGGCATGATCATATTTTTGGGAGCCATCGCTGTAGTTTTGGAGGTAGTAACATGGATTATTGTTATCAGAAGGAAGAAAACAGTCAACTCTCATAAACATGGCAATGGGTATTCTCAGCAGTCTCTGTAACTTTGTATAACACATCTTCTGTACCATTTTTTGTGTCTATTACAGAGATTAGATTACCCATATATATGTTTGTAGAGTTTATTTGTGTTAGGATTGATTTCGGTAGTTTAGATGCTGTCACACTATTGTTTTCATACTCTGAGATTTTTATTGCACTATTGATATTTATTTCTATTCATTTTATATTATTATTTTTATTTCGTACAATCCGTGGCCGGAGGAGGAGCCCTGGCCTTCTCAAACTCCATTTTTTTTTTTCAATTTTGCTTTACAAAATAATGCCAAAAAAAAAAAAAAAATTTGTTCACTATATCTCTCTTATTTTTGTAAAAATTTTTTTGGCAACCAATTTCTAAAATTTAGCTCCATCCCCAGTACAATCTTATGCAATGCAATTTATTTAAAATTTTTAGGATTTAATGTAATTATATAAAATTCATTAAATTGAAACACTTTTATTCTTATAATTCAAATAAAATTTTCAAAATTTATTTGTGCTAAATCAGATATTAAATGATTTAATTTGTAAATGTCCAATTAAGCTGTATTATTCTTATATGGGGCTCCCGTTGCCCAACTAATAAGTTGGGCTTGTGCCTTGCAATGGCGAATTGTTCCATTAGAGCCGTCTGTTTATGTAACTGAAATACCAAAAGCACACACCGGCTTAAAGTCTCATCAACTTGAAATTATTTACTTTGAAAAAAGCAGTTGGGCTTGAATCCGATGGAGCATTATCATAAAAAAGATCCACTAGTTCTTCATCTAAGGATCGTGACAGCTTAAAAAATTTGAAGGTTACATTGAATTAAGAACCTGTTATATTCTACAGGATTTTAAAATTTTAATAATATTTAATTTAAATTTTGTTGGAATCTATTAAAATTTTATAATATTTAATTCAAATGCTTATAAAATCTATAAAAAATATAATGGTACTTAATTATTATTTTTTAAAAGTCTATATAAATTTGATAGGATTAAAAAAATTACTAATTTAAAAATTTTTTATAAAATTATTGATTTCGTTGGATGTTATGGTGTTAGATATAAATAAAAAAATCATTTATAGATCTATCATCCAACTTAAAAATTTTAAAAATCTTTTAATATAACATAGTCTTAATTCAGTACATTCCTTAATAAAGATGGAAGCGGAACAAGTTCTCGCGAATTTTTAACATATCCATTTAAAATTTTACTGTTCGTATCCATTCTAAACCTATTTAAATCCTTATTTATGTACCCGTATCGAATTTGTTTAAATTTTATTACTCGTATCTGTCTCGTTTAAAATACCTTTTAAATGGTCAGAGTATCTGTGAATCTTAACCATTTAAATTTGAATTTATTTAAAATTTATTTTTTATATTAATAATATATAGGGTATCCATGGAAAACCACTACTGTAATTATTTAATATAACGACTAATGGATATGGGTATCTAAATATCTATACACGCACTCTGTCTGTATCCATTATGGATATTAATTTCATTACTCATATCCGTTGCAATAATCAATTCACTATCTATATCCATTACGATAGTAATTTTATTATCCATATTTATTTCAAATTCCTTTATAACTATCTATATCTTTTTTAAATAGATAGGAGCAGAGCAAAAAATACATGTATTACTTCCATCCCTATCCATTAAGATGTAAAATAATGTATTAATTATTGTTTAGTTTCAAATGAATTCATGTGCTGAAAATTTGATATTTTGACAAAAATTAATATTAATACTTTTGCAAATTTTGAAATTAATTTGATTATTTTTTGAAATTTTTACGGATCGATTTCATTAAATAATGATATAATCAAATAAAAAAATTAAAAAAGCTTTGAAATAGTCAAAGAACTAAAGAATACTATCTACTATTATTGGTGTTTGTGAGCCACAAGCAACAAGCTGTGCATCGATTTTAAACTAATATAAAATTGCCTCCTTGGGCGAGCTTTGACAGTTGACGTAGATCCTGATTAGTGGTGGTTGCTAGTTTTTATTTTTAAATTAAAACTGATAACCAAGAAGAGATGAGAAGCCTGTGGTCTTCTGACCACGACTATTTTGGGAGATGATGACTGTGGGTGATACTGGTTATTGCAGGCCGTTTACTGTTGGCAGCAGTAAGATTTTAATGAAGAAAAAAAAAAAGATTTTGAAGAAGATGACAGATTTACTTTTTGGTCACTCATTTGTTTTTCAATTTTTCAATTGGACCCAAAATTTTTTAATTTGTTAATTTAGGTTTTGAAATTAAATTTGATTAAATATATAAAAGTTAATGTAATTCCATCAAAGTCAATCGAAATCTATAAAAAAGTCTTACCAATTCTATAAAATTCTATGTAAAATTATAATGGAAACTGTGAAAATCTTTGAAAATCATTCAATTCCATTAAACTCAAAAATTCTTTTAAAACCTTACACAATTCTAATTAAATATACACTTCTAAAAGTAAGGACTTTTAGACAAATGCACATTAAAGATTTCACTTTTAATTAAATGTCATAAAGTATCAAATATCAAATATTAAAATAAAAATGCTCAAAATAATCTCAAACAAGAACAGTTAAAATAAGCGACATGAGTAACCCAATCAAAAATGAAACACTCAACAAACGGAAAATGCTAGAAAAAAAATGAAATGTTGAAAAAAAGGAAATATTAAAAAAAAAAAGGAAACGTTGAAAAAAGAAACTCTAAAAAAACTAAAAAAGACGACAACAGAAAAAGAAAAGAAACTAAAAACAAATAAATGATAATTAAAATAAAAAATTAATAAAAAAAAGAAATCACTAAATAATTAAAACACTGATTTACTAACAAACTAACGCCTAACGAATTAAAAAAAGAGCAACAAAGGAAAAAATATACCTTAATTGGCAATAATTTAAATAGTAAAGTCAAATTGACATTTTGTAAAAATAAATTTCAAAAAATAGCATTTACTATAATTTTCCGTAAAAATAAAGGAAAATACTTGTTTAGACCGGATATATGGCCCGACCAATAGATAAAATCAATTAATATAGAAATTGTTTAAAAATTATTGTTATTTTATCCTTTTTCCGTCCTCAGTGTATGATTTTTAATAAAAATTCTATTTTCATTAATTTGATTCATGAGTGAGACTATAGACATACTCTAGATAAATAACTCTAAAAGTAAATGGACTATTGTTATGGTTTAGCTCTGATAGCGTACGACTTATGTTTTTTTGACATTAACTGTTGTTATCATTACTACTACTACTTTTACACAACCAACAATATGATTGTAAATAAATCAAATCACTGTGAATTGCTTGAGATTCAATTTGAAAATTTATTTATATTTATTTGAAATATGTAACTAAGGGTGTAAATGAGCTAAGTTAGTTTACAAAGTGTGAGCTTGACTTAAAAGAAGTTAGAACAAATTTGGCTAAAATCAAACTCGAGCTCGATTTAGCTTGTTTAGTAAACGAGTCGAGCTTAAGCCTAATGATGGCCAGCTCAAAAGTTCGTGGAATCTTATCGAGTTCATATCGTTTATTTTGGCTTACTCAAACCTTATGCTGAGTCAAACTCGAGTCTCGAACCGAGCTTGTCACATCTCATCATACTGTAAAGCATGATATGTCATTCGTAATATACTTAATAAGCACTTAAATCTCAGAAATACTTACTTAGCATACTACAAGGACTTCAAAACTTTTCATTCATACATTTAGATCTTGTATAAAAATAAATGTAAAACTTCTTTCGATTCTCTCACCTGTTACAAAGAAGTGCCTTTATAGTATTTGATTAGATATATGAAACATAACTTTTATTAAACTAAATAAAATAGTTGGGTCAATATAATTTCTTTAACATCAATTACATTATCAAAAGTATAAGTCCATGGATGATTTAATTACATAATAGATCAACCCAAAAGCCCATAGATGATAAAATTACATATTAGATCAACCTCATTTTCATAAATACGTAATAATAAAGGTATATATATATATATATATATATATATATATATATATATATATATATGTACACACTCACAGTTTATCCTTTATACTAGCATTAAGAATTTACATAAACTTAATTATACATGTTTGCTCATACATATATATGATTGTTTTGTTAATATTTTTATACATCATAGAAAATTTCAAAAGGAAATAATACATTTGATAGCTACAATAGTAGCCTTATTCTCTTCATTAAATAAAAAAGAATCCTGTAACTACTAGGATTTGCTCTTTTCCTTTTCCTGCTATAATACACAAAATACTATCTCTAAGTAAATTGTTTAGTGGTGCTTATATATAAAATTATATGTAAATTTCACATCTTCCAAATATTAAAAATAATTATAAATAAAATTTCGTATAAAAACGTTTTTTCATATACTCTACTTTAAAATCAAGTTCTCTTAAAACCCAGTTAAAAAGTTTTAGAAGAAGGTACTTTAACAATAACACTAGAAATTCCTTACTTAAAATTCAATGGTTACTCTTTTTTAAAAATGATAGAATAACATTAATACAATTTCAAGAAAACATCCATTCAAGAATTTGATAATATCCAATTTAGTTTCAGCAATCTAGATTGACTCAATCCGAAAGGGCATTAGTCTCCTATGAGTTCATCAAGACAAAGCTATCTTAATCTCAATCTGTGGTTTTTATCTTAACAGAATAGTAGCAATCCTAATCTCATTTAAGAGGGAACAATCTCATTTTCTTATTAATAATAATATCAACTTTAACAAATGAAGTAATATCGGTAGGCAATAACCATGTCTATCAATTGTTGTAAGACTATATATAAATCTTTTGATATATTAAGTATAATTGAAAATACATTGGGCAATAATCCATTTTTCACAAACACTACTAAAAATATTCATTTATGGCCACCCCTTATACAATAAATAATAGGTGGCCAACGTCCTCCTTTCCATATAAATAGATTTTCAGTTTAATTATAAGAATCATTTGAAAATCATATCATATCAAATCATACTTCTTTTCTTTCAAAATCCATAAAACTCATATTTCAATATTTTCTTTAAGAAAATAAACCACTTTATGAAAATAAAGGCGAGATAAAATATATTTTCATTTTTAGACGAAATAAGAAGATAGTATTGCACTAATCTGGATTGTGAAGTACTCATGGCCTCTGGCTTCTTTACTTATTGACCTATCTTCCTATCCATTCATCTCAGATACTGTAGTATGAAATTAATATTCATATTAGCTTCAAACTACTTAATAAACATACATCACATTTTCAATTCTTTGTTTTCAGCTCTTTATTGATATTTAAGGTCCTTTAATATTTCTTTTTTTTATTCGTCAAATTTACATTTTAAATTTTAGAGACAAAAATTATACATATTCATCTTTATATTAATCTATTTTATACTTACGTTCATGGTCAAATAATTTATATTTAAATTTGCTCAATTTTAGTGCAAGTCAAGGAGATTCAGAATTTTCAGTTTTTACATACTGAGTAGTCTTCTTTCTTTTGTTAATATCTTTATTTTCTTAAATCCATTTGTCTTGAAATTTTTAATGCATCTTTCTCGCATAACAGGATATTCCCATATAAAATTTCATGAATTTTGGAGACCATTTGCACAACTAAATAACCTAAAAGCTTTACTGGATTTTCAATCAGATTTTTCATTGAGCAGCCTACATTCATTTAACTATAACACCATTTCTCCTCATCCATTGCACGGGCCATTTTACCAGAACCTTTTCAACATCTTAACATAGTTTTCTATAAACATTTATAAGTTTTAGAGTTTATTCACCTATTCAACTAATTCAAGCTTTGTGACCAAATTCCAGGCACACATGGAATAACCGGTCAATAAGTTTATCTTTGTTATCTCCTTCCATCAATCATGAATTTCAATCCTATAATCTTTATTAGTTCATCTGTATTATCATTGGACTTCATAGTCATCCACTACAAATCATCAACAAGACTAATACATGAATTTTCTTCCTTTCTTCTAATTTAAATCCGAAAGTTGATACAAGAAATTATCTAATATACAAAGAAGATATTATTTAAGACCTACCTAACAAAATAAGTGTCTGGATTTCATGGCCAAATATTGTAGCCGTGATTTCTCTTAATTGCCACACAAATCAGATAAAAAGAAGGTAGATTATAGATGTGCTCTCCAAGACCTTTGATTTAATACAAAGTTTGCAAGATTTGGTGGAGAAATGATGAAGGAGGGGGCTATTCTTGCATCGTCTCTCCTTCCTTTATTTGATCATATATGTGGTTCGGTCCAACTCAGGTCAGTTAAGTCCAATTAATGTTGGCTCAATACGATTTGAATTTTATTTTATTTTATTTAAGTACTAATAATTCAATTTCACCAAGTAGGTTCTTAATCAACAGATTAGATAATTAAATACTAATTGTTTTAAGTACTAAACCAAAATGTTTGATTGAGGAGCTTCACATGCCATCTTCTCACCGCCATGACTTAAGCTAACTCGACTTTATTCCATTTTAATTCTCATAACTTAATGTAACTTTAATATGCATTACAACTTACAATTACTAATCCTACATATTAAAATTAAAATAATCCAAATTATCCTAGCTATCCATATAATGTTAATTAATAAGATATAACTAAAATTTTTAGAACTATCCAATTGAGGCTAGTATAGGGCTCGAGCCCAAAATTTTCAAACTTGTCAAATTTTGAGTCAAACTAAAGTCTACTAAGTCGAGTTTCGAGTCTAGTAGATTCGAGCTCATCTTGTCTTATTTACATTGCTACATGTGAGTAGTGAGTTTGAATTTTGAAATTTTGAAATGAGAGTTGTAAGTCAACTTGATTAGCAGATTCGAGCTCATTTACCCACTAAAGAGTTCTTGAATAATTTTTTGAAGTTGCACTTGAGTTTGAACTTGAACATATGTGGCTAAAGAATTGAATTCCACTCGGCTCAGCTCCGCTATTTTTTTTCACCTGTACTTAGCAGCTAAAATTGTCATTTCAGTTCAATCTCAGTCATCGTGATTTAGAATGGCGGAGGTTTTATCAAATAAGAAAATAGTGTCAATTCATTTCTATGTTCTAGGTTGAAATGAGATATATTGACTGTGTTTATCATGTTAAAATGTATTTAATAATTTTGAAATATACACAATTAATATATCAATAGTTGAGTGCTTATTTTTAGTTCGAAATATGAAAAATATTTGTCTAGACCGGATCCATAATCCACGAATGGTTAAATCAATAAAAATAATAATTTTTAAAAAATGATTCTTATCATTTCTCCGGTGTATAACAAAAGTTTATATTTTTATTAATTTAGTCTATGAATGGGCTCATAGATCCGGTCTAGATAAATTTATCATCTGAATTGTGACATTTTACATTGTTCACTATTGCTAAATTTATAATTTAAAAATTAACTGGTGTGATCTTTGAAAACACTGATTTCTTTTTTAAATATTAGCATCCATATGGTGGGCAAAATTTGCGAGGCTTGCAATCGGAAAATGTTAAAAATTACTTCAAACATTCAAACACATTACAATACCATATTGCAAAATGGTGATAATCAATAGCAATTTTTCACCCTACAATTGGATAAAAAGCTAATCCAAATTCTTCTCAAGATGTTGATTCCACCACTCCATTTTGCGAACAAGTACATATCAAGAAGAAAAAAATAATTCAAACAACTCTATCTATGAAAGGGTAGCCTGATACACGAAAGCTTCCGCTATAAACAACACTATATGTATCTATACAAGATCAATCATATTGGAAGTAGACCAGTAAAGCACACTCTTTACAGTTTGTGATGACCGTAATAAACAAAAGTCATGTGTAAACAAAAACTAAATGCTAATTAGTATTTCAAATAGGTACAGGTGTTATAAGTGGAAGAACATAGCATTTAAGATTCAAGCTCACAGTCTTCTGACTCTACTCCTGATTGGTCTCCTTTAATTTTAAGTGTAGCAATTTCTTGGATGACTTGAGCTTTGTCTACTTCAAATTGTTCATTCTCTGCATCAAATCAACCATAACATAAACTTACAAATCTATGTTTTACTTTGCAGTCAATATTTCTTTCTTTCTTTCTAATAATAATAATAATAATTAAGCAAGCCTTAATTCTAAACTAATTGGAGCCGATTATATAAGTTATTTTTTTATATTCAACTCTATTCATAACCAAGTCTGCACTACCTTTCTACTATATATATATTTTTTAAAATAAAATAATCTACAATAATGTCCATAAATGAAATCAGCACCACTTACCTTTTTCGGTTTTTAGGTCACCTAACAAACGGAGAAGCTTGCTCTTATTTGTAACAAGAACACCGATAATCTCTGGGGGTTTCTTTTGATTTGCGACAAACAACTATCAATAAGAAAGAAAAAAAAAAGAGAAATATATAAACATAAATAAAAGCAAGAACAAAGAAACACTAAGTTCCAAAAAACCTTTTATGCTACCTTAAAAACGTGAAATGTTTCCAACTGTATAGTCTTCTTGGAGTCCTGCAAATGAATGAAACAATTTTATGATGTAGATATAAAATTAGGTTTTATATATATATATATATATATATATATACATAGAGAAAGAAAGAGTACCCTTAAAAGGTTCATCAAGACTCTCATGTTCTCCAATGAACTCACATAGCGAATCATCACACTAGCATTTGAGCGTTCAAGTAACATATCTCCCAACAGCTATGGAAAAATTTATATATATGTCATTAGACAGAGTAACCATTCCAAATAATTCTCAAACGAAATTAGTTTCATGTGGAAAACGAGTATGAGGATACCCATGGATTAATAGAAAAAAAAAAAAAAAAACCTTTGTATTAGTTATCATTAGACTTACTTTGGTTAAAATAACAATGATAAGTACCTTGATAGCATGTCGTCTGGTTATATAATTGGAAGATTCTAACAATTGTGAATTGTATTCTTGAAAGAACTGGATTCAAGAAACCAAAAGTGGGAAGAAATTAGTATAAAGTGGTTGTTTAAGAGCTAGAAGCTTGTTCTCTCAGCATAAATTCAAAATTGGAAATGAACTAATTCCGATTATTTCTTGACAAGAAAAGAACATATTACTGTAAGAAAATTGACTCACCCAGTCGTAGTTTTTAGAAAGAAATTCAGCGACTGTAGATTTGTGCCTTGTCAAAAGCTCCTGTTCAGATGTATAAATGAAAAAAGAATGAATAAAGCAAATGTATACATGAGATTTGTGTCTGCGTTTTGCGTTTCCTATTTAACTACTAAAAAAGAATGAATAAAGCAACGGAGGAAAAATAAATTTATTCTTGTTAATTGTGAAATATACTTAACTTTAAAAGTTGCCTGAGCATCTGATGATATATCAAAATTGGGAATTTGTATATAACTAAAAATTTTCTTCATATGCTCTGATTCCAAGACATACCTGCGAGATCAATAATAGAACTTAGCCAGAAAATTTTTCATATTCTACAACAAATTAAATAACAATGTTATTAGGCATAAATATCTAGATTTTTCATAATTTGATCCTCGAGATAGTTGATTATTAAATTATATATATAAATCCTAATGATACTAAATTAACACTCGAAAAATCACTATGAAAATTATTTTCGTTGAAATTTGATAATATTTTTTTCATGGATTTAAAGAATTAACCTCCAATAACAAAATTGATTACCTAGCAACAGATTGATGACGTATGCATTCCCTTGAAATTGCACCATAAGTTAGAGCAATGTCACCATCTACATAACTAACAACATCAACAACTAGTTAAGCACTTACATTCATATATCTACAACAAGGCATAATTTTAAGTTTCTTGATAGGAATAAAAACATGTATCTTACCCAGGTATCAAAATATCCATAAAATCCAAATTATTTTCCAAGAACTCAGAAGCCATTAACCGACCATTTACACGCTGTCTTTGCAAATTTGCTATGACGTGAGTGGCATTTTGACGTGCCTATGATGAAACAACAATTACAATTTCAAAAAACAAATGATGATAGAGGAACAAGGAATAGAAAGAAAATATGTAAATAATTGAAGATTTTACCCCTAAGTCAAGTTTTGGGAGACAAATAATGAGAAGACGAAATGTATCCTCTTTGAAGAACTCTTGCGTTAGTTGTGCACAGGCATCAGAACTTGGCTCACTTTGACCATTTCCAAATAGAACTGTCCTCATTTCCAGGATTGATTTACTCAGCTCTGACATCTGCATAACAATATATCGATCAATACAATAATTTCTTTCGTGTTTCTCCATGAAATTGATTTCAAGAAAAGAAAAAAAAAAAAAAAAAAAAAAAAACACAAAACAAAAGCCTACGTAAGGAACTTTTTCTAATCCCCATCGGAGCCAAATCAACTAAAAGGGAAAAAAAGGAAAAAGAAAAAACGAAAAAACACCTTTTCTTCTCGTTTGCGCTCACGAGTTTCTTTATTCAGATGGGCAAAGTTAAGAAGCTCTCGCGTTTGCTGCACAAGCTCCACCGGTGTTCGTGGCTTGGATTTGAATAGTCCTTTCATCTTTTCTTTTTTGTTTTCTTTCCAAATGTAAGTAAGTTTATTTATAAATGTAATAGGAGTTTGAAATTTGTGTATGCATATAGGATATGGATTACGTATTTGATATTTTCATGTATCTTGTTTACGTGTTTCGGTTTGGATTCTTAGAATATGATTAGGGTTTTAGGGGAAGAGGAAGGAGAAGAAAAAAAACGATTAACATCAACAATGGTTGGTAAATTACAATGTGGGAATTAACCTTTTTTTGGGGTTTGATTGTTTGTTAAATTTAGAAGCAAATGAGAAATCTCATTCGCGTGCACAACACTTGTGTTATGCTTGAAACATAAATTTACAATTGTCTTTTATTAGATCTCATGGCAATTTTTGTTACAGCAATATAAGGATGCTCATCAAAGCTCTCCCCATATGTCCACATATGGCTTTGCTTTTTTATATATTGCATGTATATCTTTCGAAAGCAAAGGAATTGCATGTAGGGACATTATTTGATGGTAATATTTCCTCTCTTTCAATATAAGAAAAATAATCTATCAATAGTTTGTATTACTATATTAACATATGAAATTTTTTCCAAGTTTATATTTGCTTTTGATGATTATTATGATTTATTAATAATTAGGGTAAATCATATTTAAATCTCTTATTATAAGAAAATAAATTGCTCTTTACGAATTATACTACTATATTGACATATGAAATTTATTACTCTTTCCATCTCATTTTATTTACATGGTTTGACATAACGCGCATATAAATAATTCAATCAATAAAAGTTATTTTACCTTTTATTACTCTTAATTTGTTAAGATATTAGTAAAAATGTTTCGTTTAGTGAACAATCATAAAAGTTATTATTAAAAAAGTAATTGCATAAATATATAAATTTTGAAATCTTACAGATATTTAGAAAAATCCAAAAAAGGAATAACAAGTAAACAAAATAAGATGGAAGAAGTATAAGTTTATATTTACTTTCTATAATATGATTTATTAATAACTAGGATAAATCATATTTAAACCTCTTATCTAAGAAAAAGTTGCATTTTATGAATTATTATGGCTTAATGATGTTTTTTTCTCTCATAATTTGGGGCTAATTGTAATTGCAGTCTTTTATTATTATTATTATTATTATTATTATTATTATTATTATTATTATTACTGAAAACCAATTAGATAATTTAATTGCAGTTGCATTCCGGGATCAAACTGAGAAAATATAATTATATATTATTTTCAATAACATAATTTAATCTGTCTATTTCTCTAATCGAAAAATTTTCGCTTCCCCGTCACAACCATTATTTTTTCTTTTGTTCCTTTTCTATTATTTTCTTTTACCAATTAATTTCTCTTTTTTTTACTTAATTTCTCATTCTCTGTCGAGCCATGTCTACTCCTTTGAGAGTCAAGTTGGTTCCTCCATTGTGTTGGACCCAACAATAAACCCTAGTTCTAGTTCAGTCTAACTCAAAATATATGGCACTCTTAATAGTGGAAACAAGCAAACGTTCCAACTCTTTGCAGCAACCCTTTATATTGCTATTTTTCTTACGATTCTCAAAATATGGATAAACGGAAGTTTAACTCTTAAAGAGTTAGAATATAATTTATTCAAAACTGTCAGAGGTAAAGACTGAAAAGCCAACGGACGTCTGTTATTGAATCCATCGGACCTCAAAGTATTTTTGAATCAAAATTTTTATAAAAAATTAGAGGACAGTGCTGTAGAAGGCGTGAATTAAAAAAAAAAAAAAAACCTTTTCTCATCAATTGATAAAAATAAAAGAAATGCCTGCAATTGTAAAAGAATTGTTCAGTTAAGTTCAATTTAACACATTATCTCACCTTTAATTTTGAAAATATATAGTCAAGAATTGTTTTATGAATTGGCTGTCAACCAAAATTAATAAGCTATGGTGTATTAACATTATAATTCTTTTCTCCTGATCTCCAATCGGTAAAATCTGATCATCAAAAGATTAATTAAATAGAAAAACAAAATCCAGAATTTACAAAGTTCCTAATGGATGAAGAAGTCAAAGTGTCTTCAGAGTGCATGAAATAAATTGGATTTAAACCAAAATGGTATTGTTAAAACAAAAACCGGTTCCAGTGAATATGTTCGGTTCTTAGTGGTCTAACTCGATTTTTTTAATTTTTATTTTTATTGCAAATAAGTCACATAAGGACACATATATTTGAAAAAACTTTAGGTATAAGTGAATTATTAATATAATTGAACCAGGGAGAAATGTTATTATAATAAATAATTAAGATACCATTTGTATTGAATATTTAACGTCAGCGAAATACGGAGGGCTTCGTTGGGATTCATCTTAGGAATCTGTTTTTAACTTAAAAATATATTATGCTTTAAAATAGAAAAGTCAACAGA